>PVHP010014354.1:0-39494 GCA_004024765.1 Zapus hudsonius | reverse complement strand
TTTTTTTGTTGTTGAGGTTAATTTTTATCTCAAAAATATTAAGGAAGAAATATTACTTTTGAGATAATTCATTTAACTTATTTTCCTAGGATTCCCAAGGAGGTTTGGAGAATACTTCTAGCATTGAACACCTCCAGGTGTGCACCAGACAGTTTTCAGTATTCAGGATTTTCTTAGATATATACCAAGATTTCTCTTTTTCTGACACCAGTCAAGTGTTATTAAAACAACTGCTGATATATTGGTTTAAGGGTTGATAATCACACTCCTTTATTTTTTCATTTCTTTTCCCTGTGAAGCAGATACTGTAATATTCACAGAAAACACACACACACACACACACACACACACACACACACACACACACACACATACACACACACACCACACACCCCTCCTACTTTATGGATTAAGAGAAGCACACCTGTGGGTACCTCTTTCTCTCCCTTCTGTTAGGAGTCTTAGAAATGTAAGAAGGGAACCACCACAAAGTCAGCCTTCTTTATCACACATGGGACATAGTTGGAGGCTGGGTGACAGGTCAGGGAGCTGAGTTTGGCTGAAAAGAGTGAATGACATAGACTCCAGCAGCAGAATAGTTCTTACATCATGAAGGAAGCCCTGTTCAAACCTGTTCAAACATCGTTAACCCTTTGTCCTCCATGTCCCATTTAGCAATACCAAGACTATTCTAGCAAAGTTGCTTTTAAAGTTTTATGTTCTAAATCTGGTGTGGTAGAATATCTTAAATAACTTGATAGATAAATTTGATTGCTTATTTTTTTCTGGTACTGAGGATTAAATCTGGGGTCTTGTAAATGGTAGTGCAAATGATCTACTGCTGATTGACATCCTACGTGAGTATTCCTCTTTATTTTGAGACAGGGTCTTACTATGTTGTCCTGCCTTGGCTTGAACTCACTCTGCAGCCAAGGCAGACCTTGAATTTGACTCAGCCTCCAGAATAGTTGGAATTTACAGGCCTGCACCCCAAGTCTGGGCCAGTCCTTTGAAGATGCCAAATGGGAGTCTTGTTACTCTGATTCACCTTTGGGGGTGCTAAGTGAGGTGTATTGCTGAAGGGAGGAGGGAAAGAGACCATTTTACTGGAATTTAGGAAAAAGGGAAACAGGGAGAAAAACTGTTTCCATAAATCCTAATTTTAATCCTTCTGTAGGAAATGAGGAAGAGTTCATTCTTGACATGGGATACATTGGACTTTTGGGTCAATTGTGGGGAGCAGTTATCTTGATAATGTTTTCTTTAATTTGTGAATATGTAACATGCTCTAATTTACTCTGATAATAAATACTTTGATACTCTGGCTTATCAGATTGTATAAACCACAGTTCATCAACAAATACATTGTGTGTTATTGGTGTACAAAGTTGATTCTTTGCTAAATGCATTTCTACATATTTTATTATTTTAATGCTATTGTTAATGAATTTTAATTATATTTTATGATGATTTCTAGATTAGAAATATAACTTCTTTTATTATCTTTACTAAATGCATTCCTGGGTTCCAAGTTCCTTTGGATTATCTCTTTTCTCCCTCTATCATCTATCTATGTATCTTCTATCTCTTTTTCTTTCTTTCTTTTGTTCTTTCTTTCTTTCTTTCTTTCTTTCTTTCTTTCTCCTCTCTCCCTTCCTTTCCTCCTTTTTTCCTTTCTCACTCACTCACTCTTTCTTTCTTTCTTCTTTTTCTTCTTTCTTTTGTGTCTTATTTTCATAAAGCTATATGACATTAAGTATAATGTCAGTATAGTATCAGAGAATAATTATTTTTGTGGACTCGGTTTATTTTCTTTTTAATATTTGTATTTATTTATTTGCAAGCAGAGGGAAACAGAGAGAGAGAGTCAGAGAGAGTCAGAGAGAATGGGCATGATGCCAGGACCTTCTGGCCACTGCAAATGAACTCCAGACACATGTGTACCCTTTGTGAAGGTGGCTTTTCTTGGGTACTGGGGAATTCAGCTTTGCAGGAAAGTGCCTTAACCTCTGAGCCATCTCTGCAGCTATAGGCTCAGTTTTCTATAGAAGTAAGAGTTGAAGCTAATTTTGAGAGGGACTTTATATTTCTCAAAAGTTGGAATTTGTTTAGACTCAAAGTTTAGTTAATCACAGAACTAATGTTCCATATCAACTTGTATTTAATTCTCTTATCATGTGTTTTACTCAGGATGTTCCCTTCTGGCTTTTATTTTCTATCACAAGTAAATTCCCATTTTTGATGCTATTTTAAAATTTTATTTTATGGTCTATATTATGTCTACTCATTATATTCTTGGTCAAATTGAGTCATCATGTAGTAGAAGTTTATTTTTATTTATGTACTTTTAGTTCTTCACAAAGAAAGCGATTGAATACAAGATTCACCAACAAAAACAAACAGTTGAAATCACATACTAGAAATCTCCATGGTTATTATCCTTTTGGCTTGCTTTCATGGGAGACTTTCATTGGTCTTATTAAACTATGGAAATCTGGCTGTTATTACCATCTTGGTGATCCTTCTATTCCCATTTCAACTCTGACATATTCGCTCAACTTTTCCTTCATTTTCTCATTTATTTCTGTAGAGAATCAATCCTTTTCTCTCTTTCCAAACTCAGTCCCAGGTCAAACATATATTTTATGTAATAATCTTTATGCTATTCAGTTGAACAAACATTTATCTGGTAATTGGATTAATAATTCTTGCAAAAGAGTTGTGCTCTGAGAATAAATTTATTTTTCTTTGCACTTAATTGACATAGTGCTCTACAGAAACCATCCATGATTGTTCTCATGGAAGTGATAAGTCAAGATCAGGTGTCAAACAGAGGTGCCTCCATGGACAGTGTGGTGCACCAGGTTAAGAATTTACATATTATTCTGGAAACATCGGAGGGTGACTCATAAGGGGCATTTTATCTGGGGAATCAGAAAGTTGAGCTCAATACTAGAAATTATGGATTTTGCTATTCACAAATATTCTAAAATGGAACTTCAATCATTTTCTTAATAGCAGAGTGCATAGTTCTGATATAGTCTTTCCAGTGATAAGATGCTTGCATCTTAAAATGCCACACATCTTTTATGGACATCTAAGATTTAACTAGGCAAGGCAAACTGAGGAACAAATAATTCCCAGAACATGGATTTTCTCTATAAAACTTTTTAAAACCAGTGTTATCAGTTTTTTTTAGCCACAACCTTTACTACAGCTATTTTGCCATGTGAAAATCCTGTGTAATGACCTGAGGGTCATTATGGAACATTTTGAGGAAGAGCTTTTGGAGGAGAATCTTAAATGAATGTTTTCATACTAGCAACAAATGAACAAGTTTCACATAAGAACAAATTTGGGAGTTCTGACCTCATGTTATTCTTATTTTTTTTTTTTTTACAAAAATCCAGAAATAGGGTGGGAGAGATGGCTCAGCGGTTAAGGCACTTGCCTCCAGTGCCTAAGGCCCCAGGTTCAATTCCCCAGGACCCACATAAGCCAGACCCACAAGGTGATGGCCCTGGTTAGAAAATGAATTAATAAAATATTTTTAAAAATCCAGAAATATGTACAGAAACTTATGAATATGTAAATACAGAGACCAATATTAATGCTGTTGTTCTGCCTAGGAGGAATTCCAAAAGAAAATAAAGTCAACAGAAGAGAGTAAATGTAAGAAAAAATTCAAGTTTTTAAAAGAATAAACCTAATGTTTTTAAAAAAAATCAAGAAATGAATTGTCAATAATGGTAACAACAACAACAAACTAGGTTTGGGAACTTGCATATCTCACTCTGATGTCATTCCCTGGCTAAGCTGCAAATAATGCTTGTAGTGTAGACCCTCGAGGATTAAGAGGATAAAGCTTCCAGGAAAAATAATCAAATCAGTTTCCCTCTAAGTAGAAGAAAGACTTACTTAAAATCTATTTAAACTTCATGTCAGAAATACTGAATGGTAAGAGATAATAAAGCTAAGATATAACATTTTGAAAGAGCTATTTGAATACACATTCCACCAAAATGATATAATATTCAAGGAAAACAAATGATTGTGCTTTAAGAATTAGTGGAAGAATCCCAGAAATATAATAAACAGAAGTAATGACAGAGTAATAGCAAGCTTATATGGAACTGATCTAGTTTAGATATCAGTCTTGGAATTGTAGGGTAGAGTTAGGGACCATTACATAATTATATGAAGTAAACCTAGAAATTCCTCTAGAGTTGTAGGTACAAGTTTATGAAAGCAAAAGGAATGAGCATCAGAAATTCTGGGCCTGTTAAAGCTCTAATGATATTAAAAATGAGGCAAGAAATGATAGGGCATGCTTTCAGAAAAAGAAAACAGCTGGGCATTGATCATACAAATACGGAAAAGTCAGTATAAAAACAATTGAATGCAACTTCAAGATATATGTAAGCTAATTTGGTAAAAAAGCTGTAAAGCAAAAGGGATTCAAATATTTTGAAATAATACCAATTAGAGATATGTTTTTCTTTTTAGTTTCTAAATCCTTTACACAGCAAATTTCTTTATGCAGACATTTAATTTAAATTTCTAGGCTATTATATTCTTAATTGGCATATAAAATTATACATTGAGTGGGTGCTGCAGTTAGCTTCATGTTGCTGGCACAAAGCACCCCACCAAAAGTAGCTGATGGGAGAAAGGCTTTATTTTGGCTTACAGACTTGAGGGAGACTCCATGATGGCAGGGAAAAACATGACATGATCAGAGGCCGACATCACCTCCTGGCCAACATCAGGTGGACAACAGCAGCAGGAGAGTGAGCCAAACACTGGCAAGGGGAAGCTGACTGTAACATTCATAACCCAGCTTCCAACAATACTTCACCTCCAGGAGGTTTCAATTCTAATATTGCCATCAGCTGGGGACCAAGCATTCAGAATATATGAGTTTATGAGGGACACCTAATTCAGATCCGCACAATGGGTAGCATAGGTTGTGTTATGTTCAGTTCAGGGTAAGCAGACCTGACACCATAAAAATTAATCAGTTTTTAAAAATTTAATTTATTTGCAAGGGGAGAGAAAAGAGAGAGAGAGAGAGAGAGAGAGAGAGAGAGAGAGAGAGAGAGAGAGAGAGAGAGAGAGAGAGAGAGAGAGAGAGAGAGAAGAGACAGACACACAGAGAGAATGGTGCATCAGGGCCTCCAGCCAATGAAAACAGACTCCAGATGCATGTGCCACTTTGTGCATCTGGCTTTACATGGGTGTTTGGGAATCAAACTCATTTGGCTCTTCAGGTAAGTGCCTAAAGCACTGAGCCATCTCTCCAGTCCCAATCAGTTTTGTGTGTGTATGAAAAATATTACAAATTGATTCTTCTAGCTTTCTGAAATATACATTGTATTATTTTCAGCCCGAGTACAATACAACACCAACACCAAAACTTTCTAGGTGATTTCAAATATTACGTGTGTTATTGACCTGAGGATATTGTTTGGCTTATGTGTTATATATTTGAAATTGTGTGTGTGTGTGTGTGTGTGTGTGTGTGTTTGTAGTGTGATGTTTATGCCCTTGAGGTTCTACATGTTCTTGCTTGTAGTGTTGTGTAGAGTTCTTGACTGCAGTGGTCAGAGCAGAATTTTGGGTATCTGGCTTCTGCTAGATCTTGCTTAAGCCAGTCTCTTATGATACTTCAATGGCAAACTCTGGTCATTTCCTAGTCTCTGCTTTGCTCCTCTTTGCTGGACTGGGGATACAGGTGCGCATGTTGATTCTCTGCTGTTTATGTGGATTCTAGAGATTCAAACTTAGGCACTTTCAGGTCCCATCTAAGGTCTTCATGCTTGCACAGGAAGTGCACTGAACTGCTAAACCAGCTCTCCAGTCTAGCCTGAGATATTTTTTTTTAATATATATTTATTGTCCATAATGAGTTACATTATTTAGTGGGCAAACCATGCATTGATATCCCGAATTCCCCACTTCCCCCCCTCCCCATCCCTGATCAGTTGTATATCCTCCTCCGTGGGCTGTCTGTATTAGTCCTTGTGGCAAGGGATCCTGTATATCTTAGTACTCATCCCGGTCTTCCTGGCCCAAGTGTGTTGTTACTGATGGGTGCCATGCCTCCGGACAGTCTCCCCCTGAGATATTTTTGATTTTCAATAGCCATTCTTTTCTGCCTGTAACTTTTACATGCTTTTTACATGTAAATACATTCCACTTAAATATTTGATCATTATTGATTTTCATTTTTATATTTTTCCCATTTTTAGCTTTTTAGAATGAAGTACTTAAATAGCACTTTATTACTCTAGGATCAGAGACTTTGTTTGCAAGCAAGGGGAACACATGGATTTGAATGGGATAATAATTTATAGCTTGCAGGGATGACAGCATAAGCAGAACTTTAAAACAACCAGGAGTCAAGAAACCTCAGTAGAGCCACATCACAGCAAGACCATTATGTTACCTCCCTCCTGAGAGCACTGTTCTCACCTGTTGCTGACACGGCAGGTGCACTTTGTGCTACAGCTGATGCTGGATAACTTATGGGGATACTGGACAGCTGTCACCTCTGTGCTGGGACAGTCTACTCCTACTTCTGGCCCAGGTTCTCATTGAAGCTCCAATGGGAAACTATAATTCACAATCTCAGGCTGTGGTCATGACTGCTGATTTGTTCATGCCTGCCACTTAAACATCATGCCACGCTAGATAATGTATGTCTTATTTTAAGCCTCTATTTTATGTTGCTTTTAAAGCCAAAACATTTCAGCCAGAACAAACTGTAAATTAAAAAAAATCGATTGCTCTGAATATCAGATCTAAATGTAGTATTGGTGGCATGGAGAGGGGACAGAACACAGTGACCCCAAACCCCTTATTTGCTGTGTGAAAATTGATGACTATTATTAAGGAAGAGGAAACATTTCATACATTGTTGAGATATAATGAAAAAGTCTTCTCAAAATAATTTTTAGTATGCAAGATATATAAAGAGAGACTTTGTGTGTGAGTGTGCGTGTGTGTGTGTGTGAGAGAGAGAGGGGGGGATAGATAGAGAGAGTGAGATATGCAGAGAGAGAAAGATACATACCCAGAGAGAATAGAGAATGAACAAGAAAGAAGACAGTCAATTTTAGTGTAAAATATTCTTTAGAGATGGAATGGCCTTATCCAAATTAGCAAGATTAAATACATTACATTTAAGCCTCATAAATACTTTATATAATATGCATTACCAAATTCCAAAATATTTTGTGAATTTTAAGTTGTACCATATTTGAAGTAATGAAAGGTCAATCAATATGTACGGACTAAAAGGCTGGATTAAATGAAATTTTAAGATTAAGATTATTAAGGCACATTTGAAACTATATCGGTCAAGTGACATACTACTAAGATAATTCCAGAAGTGAGAAAAGAAGATAGAAATTTAAAAGAAATATAATTTACTTTTCTGTTTCAAAACATCTTTTGAGCCTTAAATGCACCTCTGGCTACATTTCAGTCAACTGATGGTTGAATTATATCAAGCTAACAGGATGCTTTTTATATAACATATAATCCTTTCCTGAAATTTAAACAAAATCTAAATTTTATTATAAAATGTGAAGGTATATAAATTCTAAAAGAAAATAAATACAACACGAGTCCATAATTAAGATAATCAAGACAACACTGGCCTGTTTGAAGCTGATGGGCTACATTTCTGTATATCTGTACTAAGCACTCACTGATTACTCAGCAAGAAGGGAAATTTTCATCTGGTATTGATGGTACATTGGCAAGGAGGAAGGAGGGGCATTACTGCATTGCAACAGGAAGAGAATTCCAACAAATTGAATTCATGGTGTTTATACTATTATTAACCTGACATTTTCACCCTCATATAATGGTCAGCATTTTCTAATGAAGAGCAAACCTGTTTGTGACTGTGATATGTGTGGCGACAGCATTTTAAATAAGAAAGTATGAATAGCATTATCTTCTAGTCACATTCTCTTTTGAATTTTATGAGTAGGAAAATTTAGTTTAGAATATAATTTAATGTGTTTTATTTATTTGAAATCTCCCTAATTCAATAATTGTACTAGTAACCCAAGCAAAAGACAATTGGTATTTTTTTAGTGTTGGTCCAAAATGACTCTCCAATTCTTTCAGTCAATGCCAAATTTAGTTTTTCACACTTATTTACATTGGTGTCCAACTAAACATAAATGTGCATCTGTGAGCTACATCACCTCCTCTGCAATGTCACCCTGCTTCAAGGTGCCTCAGAGTTTATCTTATTAGAGGGTTATTGAGAAAATGCAAATACCATGACCAGTGACATGTTTCAAAATTCATGACATAGTGTCTTGTTAGATGGAAGCGACTCTATTTTCCATTTAATTGGAGTTGAGTGGAAACTAGATCACTGTGCAAAAATCCCAAAATGACTTTTCAATCATAATATGTTTATAAGAATATCCTTACATATCTTCAGTCTCATCTCATATTTTATACATGCTGTTAGCAAAATAGACTGTTAGAAAAAGTTATAAACTAGTGGTTTTTTCCAAGTCAAAATCATTTCCTAATGTCCAAAATAATAATTTTAAAAGAACTATAGCATTAAGCAAAATGAAGTTTAATTATTGTTATCAAACACTGACTTATTCTTTGGGTTCGTCCCAGTGTTAGTTATACTTGGCTATTTTAACTATTTAGCCTGCATTCTCCATTTTAAATTCAGGGATAATGTGGATACAGAAAACAATAATGGCAAAGAACTCTTCTAGAAACCCATAAAACTCCAAAGAGCTGTCCTTTCAGTTAAAGAAAAATTCCTTTTAGATTAACTGGGAAAGTGTTAAGTAACACAAAATGACCACTTAGGTGGATGAGATGGTTAAGTTTGTTGTCAACTTGACCTGTAAATAATCTTGGGTGGGTCTCTGAGGCCTCTAGTTAGGGGCAGGATGTAAGTTGGCTCAGGGGTTAGAAACAAATATCCCTTCTTGGGAGGGCAGGCAGTGAAGGAAGGAAATTCCAGAGACTCAGAAAGTCAGCAAGTCTTAGAAAGGGTGCAAGACCCCGCCCTAAGGCTTTATAAAGTGGAAGGAAATCTCTCCTCCCCCTGCCTGTTTGCCACTGTGTGTGTGGTGCTAGTGATGGTTTTTCCTCTCTCTGCTTGGACTGTGAAAGGTCAGGGAGACAGCCTTTTTTTGGCATTATGGAACTTCCCCTGGATCTGTAGCTTCAATAAATCCTTTCTTCCTATAATCTACGCCTGACTGGGAGGTTCATTCTAGTGGTATATGGCTATGACAGTAGACATGAAGCCAAGTATACATTAATTATGAACACTGAGAGGAATCCTTCATGTTCATAGAGGACCTGTGTGGGAGAGACTGTGAAATTGTCCAGAAAAATCAATTGTTTGCTCCAAAGAATATGTGTATTAAAATGCCTTTGAGGAAATGGTATATGATTCTGTGAAAAAGGAAATACTACATTAAATGTAAAACTTTCTGGAAAAAATAACCTATGGGTGTTTGAAATTATAATTTATTTTGGGGTTTGGGGAGATAGCTCAATGGTTAAAGGCACATGCTTGCACAGTTTACCAGTCCAGGTTCAATTTCCCAGCCACCATGTAAAGTACAAAGGAGAGGGGGGCACCAGGGCAGCAAGAGACCCCGGAACACCCCCCCATTTCCCTTGCACATGTGCACACACTGAAATACAAACACATGCAAATAAATACATAATAAAAAAACCTTTGTGGTTAAAGAAGCAATAATTTCTTTAATATATTTCATGTAAAATAATATCAGTGTTGACTTTATAAATTTTATTTGTGTGTAGAAACTAACATTTTTCTCTCCTTCACCTCACAGTCACTTTATAGATGAATGGTCTGTTTGTATATTTGCATATTCCAAAGCCTAGAATTGCCTGCATTTCTGAAGCCATCTAGACACTATTTCAGCTTCTTTCTGTAGCATTTTTACACATTTTAGACTCTTACTTCATGCCAAATGCCAGGAAATAGCCTGACGAGATGCAGATAAAAAATATTACACTCTGTTTTAATGCCACTATTTGAATTTCAAAGAAGAGGAAATGGTCCTTAATTATAGATTCAATTGTTATTTGCAGGCGCAAAAAGAAACTTTGGCTGTCTCATTTAATAACCTGTTCCAAGAGTTCAAAGTTGCGTTAAAAGGATAGTATAATTTAATAAATGACTGGTTTGTCTTAGTGTTGCCTAGAGAAGTTTATGAGTGTTTCAAGGAAGGAAAAGTCCATTATGTCAATGAAAAGGACTTCAATTAGCTAAACACAGATAGGATAGAGGTGTAAACCTGCTTTTTTTTAAAAAAAAATAGACATATCTGATTCATTTTTAGGGCTTGCCAATAAAATGATTAAAGTTTGTTATTCTTCAAGGTCAGGATTGGAAGCCAGTTTGTGCGAAATTTACTTATCCCATGTTTCTGTTCAAGAAATACAGTTTCTGTAAAAAAAAGGATGTTTTATTGCTGTGGGAAGAAAAAAAAAAGAAACATAGGGATTAAATGGATATGTGTCTTGGTTCCAGATACGAAATGATTTTGAAGTTATTTCTTCTTTAAATTGTTGTGCCAGCCCCTCCCTCGAAGGCAATAAAAAATTTTAATTAATCACATTCTGGTTTAGATTCTTAAACACACAGTTTTTTTCTTATCAGATTCTTCAGCTTCAATAGCCTCACAATTGTTCAATATTGCTGCACATCTTGAAATATGATATGAATTAGAAGACATTCTTCTCAGCAAAAGCATACACTTTCTTCTCCTTAGTAATGTCAACTGAAGTTCCTAGGGGAAAAAATAACCCACACCTGTCAGATATTCTACATGTCTGATTGAGTCAAACTTCATGATTGCGGAGAGTTGGAATATTGCTGTTCTGACTCCAGAATTCTCTTGAGCTATCTTTAGACCCCTAATTCATTGCCCACTTCCAAGTTTGACCTAACACCCTTTCAACTGGCATGTAAAACCTTTGAATAGTATTAACTAAACAGACCATTAGCTTTCACTAACACAAAATCTTAGAATGTTCAAAGATGCTTTCTACAACATTGTCGAGCTTCCCCGCTTTGCTATAACCTGCCTGCCTGATGTTGCTACCGATGGGTTTGGGGATTCCTTGACTTATGATTTTCTTTTATGATCATAAAAGTTCATGTAATCATATTCACATTGGAACACCTTGTTCAAGACACCCAAAACCTATGTTTCTGGGCTATGGCCACTCATAATTGGCTCAGATGAAGACCTCTCTTATTCTCTTTGAGGTGGTGCCTGTGTTTTGAGTCAGCAGTAAATATAATTCTTTTAGACTTTTCTGAAATTATTATCTCAGGTTGAGATAAAGCAGTTTTGATTTGGGTATAAAATCTATTCAATTATTTTAAACTGATTATCTATAAATGGGTTTTATGCTTTTATTCAAATGTGAGCTTCAGGAATATTCATAGTGATATGTTAGTATGTGTCTGTGTGTTTCAGAGTTTTCTTCAAACCAAACTTATCTTTTTATTTTTATCAAATGTGGTGAAGTATACAAGTGCACAGTTTACTTTCTGATCATGAGTTTGAATTTCCATAAATTTTTACAATTCCTAAAGTAAAGAAGCTTGGATGTAATGAATGATCATTTAGTATAATTAATTAAAAGCTGAGATATGTTTATGGTAATTCTGCACACTATAAATAAACTTCATTGTTTAGCACCATAGCTTTAATAATGTATCCTTCAGTTGGTTTAAAAATAGGAATTAAATATGTATGCCTTCAAGAAAATGCTACAGTACACATTCCATACCTTAGGTATTTTCAGCCTAAAGATGTTGAGAAAATAATCTGCAAGTATGATTTTTAAGCCAAATGATTTGTGTGCTTTTTTCTTTCTCATATGCATTTAATACTCTGGCTAGATTTATGTTAGGACATATTTTATCCAGTACAAGGGGTTTTGTAAACATACTGTTTATATTAGGTGTTTGGTGTTTGGCACTGCTGTTAAATATAAACATCTGGATTTTACCTCAAATACTGAAAATTGCTGACACAGTAATTTTGATGGTACTAGAAGTGAGGATGCATGTAAAAATAGCAAGCTTGATGTGAAATCGAAGAAGGGTTTAAGAACGGAGTTAGGAAAATGGAGTGCAAATTGAGAAAAGAGGTGCAGAGCTCTGGGTCAAAGAGAGAAGGTCAGGAAGATGAAGGGGAAGTCTTGGCAGGTATGTCGAGCATGACTGGAAACAGATGCTGGCACCAGTCAGAGAGCGAGGATGATGACTCTGACGCTTATTTATCCTGTAAGAGAGAGAGGGAGAAATCAGCGGACGGTCTTCTCTATCCAGAGGGAAAGAGCGAAAAGAAGCCTTCCATCCACCAAGGAAGAGACAAAGTCAAACTTCAGGAGTGGTGGCTGAGGTGCAGGTCATTGTTACCCACAAAACAGCACTGATGTCAGGGACTACTGAAAAGACTCGGGAACCAAGGAGGAAAAAAGGTTGAATAAAGTGTAGAATATTATTATTATTTTAATATTACTTCATTTCTCATTACCCAGTCTTCTGCGAATCAAGAAAGAGAAATTGCAACACATTAAATTGCAATCACGACAGGGGAAGTGTGATCATTGTGGTTTATGCTGTTTGTGAGGTCAAAGATTGAAGTTCTTTTCTCTTTGGGGGATTACTTTCAATTTAATTTTTATGGAAAATAGCCAAATTTCTGTTGTAGCTTCATGGACAATATTTTCCATAAAAATATAGAAAATATTAGCTGGACATATGATGCATAACTATAGGACATGCCCATAACGATGGCACGTGGGGATCCTAGTACCCAGGCGTTCGGAGCTATCTTTGGCGATGCAGTAAGACCACATCAATAAAAACAGTGACAGTAATAATAAATAGACGCTATCAAATAGGTAAAGAGGAGAACTAAATTTAATCTGACACTGGTCATAATTAATTCACTAATTATTAATTACTAATCATTAATTTGACTAATTATTAATTCACCTTATTATTATTAATTCAACTAATTATTCCTGGGATGAGTTGAGAAAATATTAGATAAAGAAGACTGGAGCTTAAATAAAATTTATTTTTTATTAAGTAGAAACCTTGTACAAATAAGTCGTATGTTGGTACCACTGTTTCCCTCCTCCCTGCCCCGCATTCCACTCATCAAAGATATAAAAACTATTCATCTTTTGAGTTGAAGATCTTTTAAGATTATTTTAACCAGTAAAATTTAAGGACATCAATAGTTGTTTATTTAAAGAAGTATCACAACCTTCTGCTTAAATGAGCAAAAAGAATTACAGTATTTTATACTTAGTCAAGTGCAGCAAGCTAAAATATCACTATCATCATGATACTATTTTGGTTTGTTGTCATATCTAGAAAATTAGGATCCTGCATTTGGAAGAGCAAACTGAGATTGCCAGCTATTTTTCAAATATGATATTTTAAAGTCCAAAGTTTCATTGTTATCTTAAAACAATTAACATTTGGCCATTGCTAAGTTCACTGATAGGGAGACATTATGTGTATGCACAGAGTAGTTTATTGCATTTGGAAGAAAGTCTGCATTACTGAAATCTAATCATTTCTGATTCAGACAGCTGGGGTGTTCTGTTAAATGGAAAACATGAATCAAATAAAATGAAGGCAATGTGTAGCCCACCAAATGATTCTTTGGAGGCTAGGTTCTTGATTTTGTATAAGCAAAATATCTTGAATTAGACATGCAATATAATCAACAGGTCTCTTAATGTGATATGGTTTCTATAAAGTTATTCCCTTTGTTTTCACAGCTGCATTCTGGAGATGTGTGTATCATATATCATTTAAATTATTGTCATTGCTGTTTTAAACCTAGTGACCATTTCCAGGAAGAAAGCAGTTTGCAGAAATGTTTGATGTATGAAAACGTGATACCTTATTTCATTATCATTGATAATTTCAATGTTTGTATAACCAATATATCACATTATTCAATAGACCACTACAGAGTAGCTTTGTTAACAAGGAAGAAAGACTTTATGCAAATTTTATCCCAAAGAACTTGTTGTATTATATACCAGAACATCATTTGCTTCAATCGTTTGGTAGAAACATATGATGAAGCAATCAATTCAAAGACTGGCCGATTGGCTATAGAGAGAGATGTCTAGAGTTTTCATCTCCGCACTTGATTGGCGGCAAAAGAAAATGGAGTTAGATGGGCCACAGCTCTCTCGCTGCATTCTGAAAGATACAAACAATCTCCATCAGAGTGTGAGATCAGTATAGGTTAACTGAGATACACATTTCTGGATTACCTAGATTCTATTTTTAGTAGCCTCTCTGTCAATCTGGGGGCTGGTTACCATTCTAGACCTCGGAGAGTCTCTCGATGCTGATGGATGGCATTCTGTGGTTTCAGCAACAGGGTTTTGCCTCAGGCTTGGGGAGGTCATTCAAGAGCTTGACAGAATTCTGTCTTGTTTTCAGAACCTCATGGGTCACTTTGGTCAACAGCTCAGTGAGGGAAGGAACCAGTGACTGGGACCAGGGGTTGTCAGACTGATCAATTATTCACAGGCTTAGACTCTCTCCCTACTACTCATGGCCCCTCTTGCCAGATGATGTCCACTACTTGCTCAATAGGTTACTGTATGCTCCTGAGGATTTTATAATTTTGTAGGCTAGGCTATTCATGGTCCCCTGCCCCAAGGACTGATCCAGACGTCCCACAGAGGAGGATATCCTGCCAATTGGAGATGGGGAAGAGGAACATTGGGGAACTGGGGATAAAAACTAATTGTTAGCCCATTAAATAATGTAACTCATTATGGGCAATAAAAAAAAGAAAATGGAGAAGCCAATAAGATACATTGGTACTAAGAAGATTACATGACTGGTAACGTAAAATGTTAAGCAAGTGGGTTTCTAATAAAATACATTGAAGTCAATAACAATGTGTTTGCAATAAGTAGATAGGAAGACACTACTATTTAGGGTCTACTTAAGGAGTTTATAGGCTAATTTGTTACTTCATTTCTTGTGTATTGGTGTGTGAGTGTGTGTGTGATGTACATGGATGTGTGTGCAAGTTTTTACATGTATTAGGTGAATATATATGCACAGGTGCACATACGCATATGTGTGCATATGTTGGAGGCCACAGGTGTCTGGTGTCTTCCCCAATCTCTCTTCTTCATATTATATTTTTCAAGATAGGATCTCTCAGTAAACCTAGAATTCACCATTCAACTTTAAAATCTAGCAAGCAGGGCATGGCATGGTGGCACATATCTTTAATCCAAGCATTTGGGAGGCCAAGGTAGGAGGATCACCATGAGTTTGATGCCACCCTGAGACTACATAGTGAATTCCTGGTTAGCTTGGGCTAGAGTGAGACCCTAACTCACAAAACAAACAAAAAGTTAGCAAGAAAGCCCCCGGGTCATCTTGTCTTCACCTCTCCAGTGCTAGAATTACAAGTGTGTGCTACCATGCCTGGTCTTCATGAGGGTTCTGAGGACTCAACTATGAGGATTCAGTCCTCAATTTCCCAGTCCTCATATCTATTTTAAAGTTTCACAATTTTCTACTGACTTGTTTTCTGGGTACCTCAGCTATTCCACACCCAAATTCTCCATTTCCAGAACTGTATAAAAAGTCGTTTTTCTTCTGTTTCCAACTTAATGTTTCCGATAATCGGAACATGCCTCACTTCTTTCAGTCACCAGTGTGACTGCCACTGGACATTCTCTGTCCCTGCATGTCTTCTCATGATTTCTCACTTTGCAGGAAATGGCCTTACCTTAATTCTTCAGTGATCCTTAAAATCCTCTATAGGATTTGTTTCCCTTTCTGAAGTTTTCTGCACTTACCATCTTATAGGGGAGTTGGCACTTCTTAAAGAGAAGTTGTAAGGAATTCTTCATTTTATTACACACACACACACACACACACACACACACACACACACTTCTGCTCTTTGATTGCAATATGACAGAACATTCTTCAATCTTTCTTTTTTCATTATACATTTGTGTTATGTTGATCTATTTGATAGATTTTAAAAAAGTTGATGTACTCTATCTACATCATCAAACATTGCCTTTCACATATTTTGGTGTCTGGAATCCTATAGAACTTGAATGAAACTACTGGAGCTCCTGTTTTTCTTTACACATGGCAGAAGTGAAAACTTCTTAAAATACAAATTATGAGCAAAATTATCATATTAGGTGATAAGAGCCAATATCCATGGAATAATGAATCGTTCAAGGTGAAAAATCTAGGGAGCACATTTGCAGTACATGTAACTAATGGTAGTTGTTGTTACACTTAGCAGGTAGCACTTATATACAAATGCAATAACATCTTCTGGAGTGTGAGTGAATAAAAATGATTAAGGAATCAACAGCAAAGAAATATAGGTTGCTAAAGTTAAGCTTACTTTCAATATGGTGCTATAAAAAATAAGAAGCAATGAATGAAAGCCAGAAAAGGTAGAAATCCTTAAATTATAGCACAACAAAGCTTCTTACACTGAGTCATGATGGGTCTTTGTATAACACAATGTAGGAGTAATATAAGTTTGATAGCAGTAAAGATTTCTGCATGTGAAAATCATGCGTGTAAGAATATTGTGTAAGAATCTCAGGTGTTTCTTGCGGTGTTCATGTCCCTCATGCAGTTACTGAAGAAACACCTCGGCTTAGATCTGATACTACTTTTTATGTTGAGAATTGCAGTGTTCATGTTCCACCAAGGTTTCTGCTCATATAGAAACATAATGGTTTACTTAGAGAACAAAGACTTAATATCTTCCTACTGTCATTCATCAGCATATATCAAATTAGTATATGTTTGGCTTGAACACTATTAGAGTGTTTGATGTTAGGGCTTGACAATTTATAGCCCTCCATCGCATGGAGAGTTCCGGCAATTCCATTGAGGAGGGTCCTCAGTTGACTGGGGGCAGGGAGGAAATAAATGGGGGTACCAACAAAAGACTTGGTCATATGGTGTTTCTATATATTAGCAATAAATAAAATTTAAAAATATTGGCATCAAATTAAAAAAAAATTGTTGCTTGAGTTGCTTACTTGAAGTTCATAAAGAATTGTTAAATGAGTTTTGGTTTAGGATTAGTACAGAATTACCAACAACTTCCCAAATGTATCTAATTATTGACAATAAAGATATTGAAAATATTTGGAAAGTTTCATACAGTATATATTGTATGTTGAACATAATGTCCTCCCAATACTCCCTTCCCTTCCTTTCACCCTCTACACCCTGTAAGTTCCTGTTGTACCCTGTTGTACACTTCTTTCACATCACACACATATATACATCTATGTGTGATTTTATTTATCCAAATAAAATCTAGAAACCACAATTATGACATTGGTCCTTCTGAGACCAGTTTAATTTGCTTATTATGATTATCTCCAGTTACAGTCATTTTCCTGCAAGCTATATAAGTGTTACTTATGGTTGAAAAAGTCCATATGCTTTATTTATTTATTTATTTATTTATTTTAAAACTATTTTATTTATTCATTTTCAAGCAGAGAGAGAGAGAGAGGGAGAGAGAGAGAGAGAGAGAGAGAGAGAGAGAGAGAGAGAGGGAGAGAGAGGGAGAGAGAGAGAACACTAGGGCCACCACCTTGTGGGTCTGGCTTATATGGGTGCTGGAGAATTGAACCCAGGGCCTTAGACACTGGAGGCAAGGGCCTTAACTGCTGAGCCATCTCTCTAGCCTTTTAAAAAAATATTTTATTTATTCATTTTTCAAGCAGAGAGATACAGAGAGAGAGGAAGAGAGAAACATATGTTTTATTTTTATTATTTATTATTTGTTTTTTTTTGAGGTAGGGTCTCACTCTAGCCCAGGCTGACCTGGAATTCACTATGTAGTCTCAGGGTGGCTTTGAACTCATGACAATCCTCTTGCCTCTGCCTTCCGATTACTGGGAGTGCCTTAACCCCTGAGCCATCTCTCCAGCCCCTCTATATCTTATTCTTATCAACTCACATTATAACTCTCAGTTCATGGAAACTTTGAACTAACTCAAATACAAAAAGGATTTGGGCATAGAGAATATTTGAATTAATAATTTCATAGTAGTATTAATTTTATTTAATAGTTATAACATCATTAACATTTCTAGCATTTCTTTAGTTTTCTATAATACCTGCATTCTCATAGCAAAATATATTTTGAAATGGAGGTGACATTATTGAATATTTCTGAAAGTGAGCAACACTCAGAAATGTTATTTCCTCTGGTTTTCATCTTGTTGATTCTTATTAGTTACATTTGTTTTTAATTCATTTATTCCTGTGTATATGATAGCAGGATTTCCACATCTCATTCCTCTCTCTCTCTCTCTCTCTCTCTTTCTCTCTCTCTCTGTCTCTCTTTCTCTTTCCTTTAGATTTTCATTGCATCTGGGTGCCAGATCTTGGCTTGTGCTTTAATGTTTCACCTTTCAGTTCAATTTTGTTTCAGATGTGTCTTTTTAAATTAACATCAAGTTATATAAATTTACCTTTTTTATTTTACTAAGGAATCTACAAAAATACATATAACCTAAGTGATAGAGTTTGGTTATCTCCAAGTGAACTCATCCAAACGATTAGGATCTCAGTTCAGAAAACAAACATTGCCACCAGGCCTTTTATGGTCCCCCCTAATCTCTACCTCACCAAATATTATTATGTGGACTTTTGCCAATATAGTCAGACTTGCCAGCTTTCCTATATAAAACCGTGAAATATTTTATATGTGCATGACTTGATTTGTTGTTTTCTTTGTGAAGTTTATCTATGTAGTGGCACAGTGCTGTATTTTCTGCTAATGATTGTCATTGCTTGATGGTGCTTGGAATGAATATATGTCATGTATATATTCTGCTATTGATCAATGCTTGATTTCACTTTGCATCTATTTTAAGCAATACTACAACGAAGGCTCTATGACGTGCATCATATACCCATTTTAATGTACTTAGAATTTTCTTCTTAATAGTAGTGATTTAATCAATGGACAAAGCTAAGGAGTTTTGCAAATTCCTTGTGTCAATTTATCTTCCCTCCAGCAGCATGTGAGAGTTTTATTTAATACTCTCGCCAGGTATTGACTTTTTCATTCTTCACCTTATGTATGTCATATCGTGATGATGTTTAGTGGTATCTCCCAGTTATTTCAAACATGAAATCCATTGATTTCTAAGAACCTGAGCTTTTACTTTCATATATCTGCTACCTATTTGAATATCTCATTTGCAAAGTGCCTATTTATGCGTTTTTTCATCTATTAGTCTTTTCTTAGTAAATTCCATAGATGTCAATATGAATCAGTATTTTGTCTTGTATTATATAGTAAATGTTTCTCATGTCCTGTGATTTGCATTTATTCTTTCTAAATCTAAGTTTTAAGTGAAGGAAAACTGGAAGTTTAATAGAGAAAATTCCTCTGGCAGCATTGCTGAGAAGGAGACTGTCTCATAATCAGACCGGCCACAAACCAAAGTACACATTCCATTTTTTGAGGGAATGCTTGCATATCCATGTGTTTTCACTGTGAGATTTTGAGTATTCATGCTTACTCCGGGAAAGGGGCAGACTTTTAAAGTCACAGGGCACTTCTAAAGCACTCCATCTGGATGGGCATTTCACTATGCTGAGGCATTATCAGAATGACAAAACCACCAGGCGCAAGGGTAGTTCTTGGTCATATATTTCACCCTTTCTGTGGGCTCTGTTCTTTATTGATTTCATTACAGCTTTTGATATTTGATTTTTGTTTGCCTCCTTACATGTAGTTACTTCAGCCAGACCTTGTTCCCTGACTCACCTCTCCACTCTCATCAAGGATTCTCATCCCTTGAATCTTAAGGAATGCTGAAGACTGATTGTGTGCTTCTAAAGCTGTTTCTATTCCAGTTTGGGACCATTCTGCTATTCTGAAGGACTAGACATTTTTGTACAGTTGATCTCAGAGCACAAGTGGCAGTACTTTTTAAACCCATTATTACTATATGCTGGAAACCACGCACAATAATAGACTTTAGGTGAATGGCAACCTAAAATTAAAAAAAAATGACCAAAATATTAAGAAACCCAATGATGGAAAGATAATATCAATATTGTAACCATTGTAGGGCCTATTAAGGGTAGTCTGACTACTTTCCAAATAGTTTTTGGGTCTGGGAAATATTACTTTAAAAGGAAGTCAGACATTTAGTTCTAGAGTAAGAAGAATCATCAGAAACCACAGGATAGAACATGGAGAAGAACATAGCTGGAGAGGAAGCCAAAGGAAGAAGTATACCCTCCCGATGTGTCCATTGGGCCTTTACAAAGCACAGGCCACTGTTGCTACTGCTATGTACCTTTCTCCATGTAGTCCCACTCTTCCCTTGTTTTCCTTTATCACACACTCAAAGGCAAACAAACTCCTGATGGCAAGACTATTGTTCACACTGGGATCTGTGTGATATATTTACAAAGAAGTCATAAACATGGATCATTCATATGATTAATGCATTTGGCATAGTATAATTTGGTACCTAATTTCTTTAAGAGGCAAATAAATGTATGCCCATAAGATACTTCAGAATGTTTTTATATATAAACAGTTATTGGCTTCCTTGGCAGAGCCTTTGCCTAGTATTTGTGAGGCCCTGTGCACCATGATAAGCACTATAAAAAGAAAAGCAACAAACATTAACAAACAATAGATGACGAGTTTCTAATCATAAAAAACATCATCTTAATGGATACTTTGTTTTATATGATTTTTGATTATTTTTAAATTATAGTTTTATTTTTTATAAATTATATCTTTATTATCCATATTTACATACACTGTGTGAGCAAATAATGTGTTGGTATCCCCAATTCCCCGATTTCCCTCTTCCTTGTCTCCAATCAACTGGGTATCTTGGTTGCTGCTTTTATACTCTATTTAAGAAATCATATGTGTGCCAAAGTCATGAAGGTATTCTGTATTACTTGATAGATTTCAGAAGTTTAGGATTCCATGTAGTATCTTGTGATGCCATTCATTTTTATGTGTAAGACACATAACACCAAATTGCATGACACCAAATCCAGGAATCATTAGAGATCCTGTGTTCAGTGTAATTTGTTTTATTTTGTTTTGAGGTAGGGTTTCATTCATGCCGAGGATCAACTGGAACACACTCAGTAATCCCAGGCTGGCCTTGCAATCAAGATGATCTTCCTACCTCTGCCTCCTGAGTGCTGGGATGAAAGGTATGTGCCACCATCCAAGGCTTCAGGGTACCTTTGTAGACAAAAGTACTGAGGGAGGGGAGAACAGTTAAGTGATGATAGTGCTGCCTCAGCAGAAAGAGTTTATTCTTGCATGTCTCCCAGAGGAAACTGGGGGAAGATGTGGAGAAGAAACTGTAATAACACATTAATATAAATGAGGTGTGTCTACAGAATCCACTGAAATGGTGAGATTAGAAAATGGTAAATTATAAATATGAAGTTGTAATATTAACAGATCTTGGTGTTTAAATGTGTTTAGAATATGGAACCAGTTTTATTCCAAAGACTCTGAATTCAAAGGATAAGTGTTATGACCTGAGGTAGTAGACATCGGAAAATAAATTTCTTTAACTGAATTTTATTTTTTTTTGTTTTTACACATGAAAACAATATAATTTGATCATAATCTCCTCTCAGTATCTTCTCTCTTCTTCCCATTTCACCCATCTACCTTCATTGAACTTCTGGTTCCACAAAGATTCTTTTATGTTTTGTTGGCTGTTATTTCTCTCTTCTGTCTTTCATGATGATAAGCTCATTTTTGTGGTGGTCTAGTGGAGGTAGCGAGGCCATTATGAGGGATTATCAAAATCTAATGGTCACTTCATGTCTGAAAGATAGTGTCTCAAATACTCCCAACCATCCTTTAGCTTCTACATTCCTGCTGCCTGCTCTTCTGCTATGGTCCCTGAGCCTTGGGGAGGATGTTGTAGATGTTTTAATTAGCACTGAACACTCAATCTTCACTTATTCTCAGCATTTTTCAAGTTTTGTGTCTCCCCAGTAGTCACTGCCATCTACAAAAAGGGGCTTCTCTGACAAAGGTGTGGTCAGAACTCATCTATGCAGATAAACATAAGTATTTGGAGGGAAACTTCATAGGGTTAATCAACTGCTCTCTGATTACAAGCCTGGTGTTGAAAAGATACCCAAAAATCTATGGTTGCAAAGTCATAGACTCTAGGCTCTGGAGCTATTATTGTTTAGATGGATATGCTGTGCCCATGAAATTAATTGAATTTTAATTTTTGAGTTTTTGAATTTTCAAATTTTTTAAAAAAATTTTTTATTGTCCATAATGAGTTACAACATTTAGTGGGCAAACAATGAGTTGTTATCCCCAATTCCCCTCCCCACTCCGCTGGATAACCTCCTCCAGTCCTTGATCCACAAGGATCAGTCCTTGTGACAGGGGACCATGGATAGCCTAGTATTCAGCCAGGTTCTCCTGGCCATGCCTCTGGATAGTCTCCCCACCACGGCTCTCACAATCTTTCCGCCCCCTCTTCCGCTCAGTTCCCTGAGTCGTGGTGGATGAGTATTAAGGCTGCTTTAAGGTTGTGAGCTTAGGGGTCTTTGTGTCGAAAATTGTTGGTTTCTGTTCCACTGGCTTATCCTGTGTTGATTTAATGGCTGTGGCTGTGGGCCCCTTGTTCATCTCGTCATTCTCTGCGGAGTTCCATTTGGATCCTCCATGGTATGACTGTGGTGGCTCCTCTCTTGCCAGAATCTCAGCTATCGGCCTACGGTTGGTTGGTAGGGTTAGATGAGCCCCAGCTCTCTCGCTGCATCCTAAAAAATACAAACGCAATCTCCATCGGAGAGTGAGATCAGTGTAGGTTAACAAATATACACAATTTTGGATTTCCAGGATTCTATTTTTAGTAGCCTCTCTGTCAGCTGGTCCCATAGTGCATCTTGTCTTGGGAGCCTAAGAGTATGGAATCCGGTGCCTATTGCCCTGAATCCCAAGTTCCAGACAAGGGGTCCCCCTGACTAAGTGGAAATTGGCCGAATTGAAAGCTGTTGATTGTCTCCCCCAGGCCCAGGCTCCTCCATTACACAAGTACTCCTTTCTTGGGTTGCTGTTCACTCCCACTAGGACGTGTGGTCAGCCTACTCATAACCCCCGATTGTGTTTCCTGTCAGTGGTCTCTGTTTACTCCACCTGTCATTGATCAGTTTCCCCTGGCAGCCTGTGCAGTGCCTTCCAGCACTACACTAACTGCCTTCTGGGGGCTGGATACCATTCCGGACGTTGAAGGGTTTCTCGATGCTGATCGATGGCAGTCTGTGGTTTCTTCAGTAACAGGGTTTTGCCTCAGGCCTGGGGAGGGCACTCAAGAGCTTTGACAGAATTCTGACTTGTTGGATTCTCATGAGTCGCTTTGGTCAACAGCTCAGTGAGGGAAGGAACCAGTGGTTGGAACCAGGGGTTGTCAGGCTGGTCTAATTATTCACAGGCTTAAACTCTGTCCCCTACTACTCATGGACCCTCTTGCCAGTTGACACTCACTACTTTCTCAATAGGTTACAGTATGCTTTAAGGATTTTATGATTTTGAACCTAATATGGTTTACTCTCATGCCATTCCCATCCCCCCATCCCTTACCCCTCATAGAGAACTGAGTTTAGTTTGAAATACAATTTGGAAACTGAAAACAAATTCATGTCTAGAGACAGAAAATTTGCAAGTGATTGACATGCAGCCAATCATGACAGCTAGTGAAATCTTCCTACTTTGGCAGGGAGGTTGAAACAGGGTCTTACTATAACTCAGGCTGACCTGGAGTTCACTATGTAGCCCAGGATTGCCTTGAACTCACAGTCATCATCCTATGTCAACCTCCTGTTTGCTGGGATTAAAGGTATGCACCACTATGCCCCACTTTGGTTTTTCCAAGATCTTGGTTTTTGAATTTTTAAGAAACACATGAAGACTTGAAAACAAATGAACTAAGATACTCATAAATATATTTTAAATTAATATAAGTAAAGCAAGATATATTTAATGAAAGCTACTTCAACAAAAGGGAATAATTTCTAGCAATAATTGAAATAATAGTAAATTATTTGAATAAGATGACTTAAATTAGGTGGAGAGACAAAGATGTTAGATAAAGGTTACCAAGTACAAGTAGATAAAAGTAAATATAGTTCATGTTCTACATAATGAAAAGGTAGCTGTAATCGATAACAATTTATTTTGTTTCATAATAATGAGTTTTAAGTCTCTCAGCACATAGCTAAGGAAATCAAAATCCTATTCTATGTTGATCATAATTTTATATATGTACAGAATTATCCCATGGTACTCCAAAAACAAACATGAATCCTCTATGTTGAGTAAATCTATGAAGGCTGGGATAATGAGTCTGGTGGTAAAATGCTTGTCAAGCAAGCACAAGGACTGGAACTTGGCTCTTACATTCCACGTTTTATAATATCTGCTGCATGCTTGTAATGCCAACACTGGAGAGGCAGAGAAAGTCAGGTTCTTGGAGCTCCCAAGCCAGTCAGTCTAACCTTCTTGGTGAGCTCTGGGCCAATGAGAGACCATGTTTTAAAAATGGTGTCATGTGGAACAGCACATGGTGTTGTCATCTGGCTTCCATGTGTATTTCCATGTTTGCACCCACAGACACATGTGCACCTACCTGCATGCATGCAAACATGCACAAACGATGGCATCAAACAAAATAACTCAGTGGAAAGAGTGAGTACCTAGCATGGGAGAGGCTCTAGGTTTACTCGCTTGCCCTGCAAAAAATTACTTTCATTTTTTGAAAATTACATCGTCTGTCTTGGCTCTAAAGTCATAGCAAGGAACCCTTGGTTATGAAAGTCAAATATATCATGCCACATTCTGTATTGCTTTTTGGGGTAGCAGATGTGTCTTCCTTGAGGGGGAAGGTGGTAGATGACTCACTTTTGGTCAGGAACGAAGTGCAATTTTTTTTTAAAACGAAGCTTCTGCACTTCATTTTCAGAGACTAAACCTAAATGTTGCAATTACTCAGGAAGTAAATGAAAAAATAAAATTGGAGATAGAGTTCTGAAAACTATTGAGATTAAAGGAGAAGAAAAAGTAGTGAGGGGAAGAGTAATAAGACAATAAGTATATATAAGATGAGAAAAAATAATGGATTTTTAATTAAAAATAGTGTTAAAAGGATCAGTGGTGACAAGTAGCAGAAAGATCAAAAATAAGCAGCAGCCTTTCAATTGTATTTTGGATTCACTGAGGCAAGTCAACAGGTTATAAGAATGGGAACTGAAACTGAATTGAAAACTAACATTTTCAAAGTTACATTTTACCTTTTCTAAGATTCTTTTTGTGAAAAGAAGCTTTTCACAGTTTTTAAAAAATGAATGCAATAATTAAAGAGTATAGGTAACAGCTACTCTATTTTTGAACCCTTATTATGTTAGGCACTATAATGCGAACATACATTATCTTTGTGCTCAACAAATTAAATACATCTATTTTTGCCAATGGGCAGTGGATTCGGGAAATTTACTTCAAAAGAGACACTAAGTTCCTGGTCTTCCATTGTGGGTATTAGTTACATAAAGCCTGTGCTCCAGTCACTGTGATTTAAGAATATTATTTTCCTATCAAGACTTCTTCTGAACTCTTCTCTATTTTGTTAACAGGAAATATTTCTTCAAGGGAGAGAAAAAAAAACCTTTTGGAAATTGAAGGGAAGACAAGATAATTTCAAATGGTGACTTTTTTCAACTCCATTTGTACCTTAGTAGTGAGACATCCTGTAACATCTGCAAATTAACAGAAACATTACAAGATAGAAGTTAAAAAGTACCAAGTAGTTTTATTTAGAAGTACCTATTGTTCATGGATTTTAGCTTAACATACGGCCACTAAAGCATCCCCATAAGCTAACTGCTTCTAGGACAACAGCATAAAATGGTACCTTTAGCATGTGATGATCAACACTTCATGTCTTCAGACAATTCTTGTCAACTGTCCACCAATTATTCGCTAACACATCATTGTACAGGTGAAAAACCGAGTGAAATTAATCACAAACCTGGGGCCAAAGGACAACCTCGCAACAGGGAAGTCTCGGTGCCTCAGAGTTGCTGCTCCCACAACAAGATCCAGAACTGCTTTCCTTCAGCCAAGTCTAAAGTTACTCATTCACAAGACTTCTGTAAAAGGGCTACCCAGTCATCATCATTCCACTTCAAATGCCCAGCCACAAAGTCACCAGATTTCCATCGGAGAAGTTCATCAAGCCCCGATTGCAAAGTTATAAACTCACCTTTGTCTCACCCCAAAACTAAGGCAACAACATCTTCACCTAAACTCAAAAAGACATCATCATCATTGGCGTCCAATCAAACATCCCTGAGTTCAAGATTACCTTTCCCAAAGCCTCAGAATACATCTCCAAACCCAGACCTTTGCTGGAAATCACCTTCACTGGGGTCTAATCTAAGAGTCTCAAGTTCATCATTATCCTTAGTGCAACCTCATGAGACACCTTCCTTAAATACCATCTGGACAGCACCTTCTTTTATATCCACTCAAAGAGCCTCTAACTCATCATTACTTCAATCTACCTCTGAGAAATTTACCTCAATGGACTGCTTTTGGACGTCTTTACTAAAATCCAATCGAAGATCCAATCAAAGATCACCATCACACAACAAACTTCAAAGAAATGTCTACCTTTCAACATCACCACCTCCAAAGCTCAGTCCAATGGCTCAGAGTTCATCATCATATGACTTCAGATCTCAGAGAATGCTTAGCTCAAATGCCCATGTTCTGAGATTACCAATGTCCCACTTACAATCAAAGAAATTAGTATTATTACCACATACTTCTAACCAGTCTCAGAGTTTACCATTGTTCAAGACCAAATCTAAGATGCCACTTAGACTCGACTGTCACTTCAGAGCCCACAGCTCACCAGATTGTCACTCCAAGTTGCAGCCTACCACTTCCCCAAATGTCAAACACAAAGCCAGGAGACCACCACCATTTCATCATGGACCTAAACCAAAGATCTCAGACCAATCCTTATCAAGCCCCAAACCCTACATCAGGAACAGAGCTGCCTCGCCTGTGGTTTCCAGATTCCAGAGCAAAAGCAACTTTGAATTTAATACCAAGCTGGAATCAGATAAAGAAACCCCATGGATGTTAGATTACAGTCACCCCTGCATTGTTAAAGGTGGGACTATCCCTCTTGATGTTCTAAATAAAATTGTCAATTCCATCTCCAAGGACACAATCCAGAAGGACCTTTCTCGGCAGATTCTGTTTCGGAGAATGAGGGGAAGGCCAAATCCCCACCCTGGGCCCCGCCTTTCATCCACATATGCCGTTTGCTTGGATTGTGCTTCTTACATACAGTCTCAGTGTCGCCATCTGAAAGGAAAGAAAGACCCTCGAGGGGCAACTCTGTTTGTCATACCCACACCTGAGGCCAGTGCAGAGGGGAAGATAGAGGTGAAAATACTTCTCATCCTTTCACTACCAGAGAAGACTTCTTACTCACCTTTCTTCCCTCTTCCTATGAAGGAAAATCAGCCTGATGAAGACCCCGAAGACAACCTTGAGGAACTGCAGAAGATAAGACAGTTCTTCCCGGCCTCTGAATGCAATATCATCCAGGGACTCAAGGAGCAGAAAGGATGCTTTCCAATGTCCTCAGGGAACAAAGACACAAGCCAACAGCCCCAGGCTATTGACTGGCTGCTTTATGTTAAGAGAAGTAATAATTATCCGCCACAATCCCAGCTTCTGTCCCCTCCATCCTCCTCCTCCTCCAGCTCCTCTTCCTACCCCTCTGCCTCCTCTTCTTCCTCTTCCTCCTCTTCCTCTTCCATCTTTTCCTCCCCACCTGCTCCTGTCAAAGACTCTCTCTATCCCCCCCTCTCAGACAATGTGCTCCCAAAGGTACTAAGTTACCACCGCTTGCCTCCAGGTGTCTCTTGGCTTGAGTTCATATGCAGTAAGGATTACCAGCTACTGTCTGGAAAACCAAAAAAAGGCCAATCCCCATCTTCCAAAAGAAAACGTGGGAGGAATCCCACCACGAAAAAGGGAGCAGCGAGAGTGTCCAGCAAACTGCTTCAGTATTTCCAAACAAAGTTTCAACATCGGGAAGCCTCGTGATAGTAACTTTCTCTTCTCTTTGAAAGCATAGATCTTCTAGTTCTTTGACACTACTGTTCGATTTCCTGTCATGCTTATTCACAGTCTAGTAAAAACTAAGTAAGACAGTATTTTACCTGAAACAGCTTCTACTTAAAACCTTTTATTTTTCCGTCTATTTGCTAGTTACATGATAGATGGGTATCTCCTAAAAGCTAAACGCTGAATATTATATTTTTAATTGAGTTCCTGTCTAATTATAACTCTTGTATGATTGTCCTAGAATAAATTTATCATAGTTGGCCAAATACCAGGAACACCTCATCCATCTGCCTCAAGCAGATTCTACGTATTCTCTTCCTCACTAGATATAAGAATAACAGTGTCCTTGAGCCAATTTATGCCAACCTGTTTATTTCTAAAGAAAATTAAAGTCCCATGCAACTGGTGAGAGAATATACAAGGAAACTTTTCAGATAGTTACTTCTAGACAAAATGTTCTATGTTAGTATCCAACACTCTGAGATCTTAGAATTTATTCAAACTTAGTTACCAGTTCTGAACAGAATAATAGCTAGTATAAGTAATTCCACTTCATAATGATTATGCCAATATTTTAGCTATTGGCTCTGAAGCTAACTGATGTTTCATTTTGTCTATTTAGTAAAAAAATGTGTTAGTAAAATGAAATTTACAAAAATGATAGATCATCTTTATTCCTAGGGCTAAGACTCACATTCCTACCTCTGTACCCCAAATCTATTCTGATCATCAGACTGTACACTGAACACTTCTAGCTGACACGTGGCACAAGCATCTCAAATACAACAAGGCCAAGCTGGTATTCCTCATTTGTACATTTACAGTTCACATCTTTACCTAGTTTATGTTACAATAAATATACTACTATCCACCATGAAATCATGTGTGACTGTTGTTTTCTATACCTTCTCTGTTGTAGTCAGCCACATGCTACTGGGATGAATCTCCAAACCAGGAATAATTATGGAGGAAAAGATTTATTGGTTTCAGATACAGTAAAAGTTCCATAATGGTGTGTCATGGTTAGATTCAGGTGTTCTCCACAAACGAATGTGTTCTGATTGATAGATCCTCAGCTGATAGCAGTTTGGGTTTTACAACCTCGCTGGAGCTGTGTTGTTGGGGCGGGTTTATGGGGGTTATAATCAGCTTCCCCTTGCCAGTATTTGGAACACCTTCCTGCTGCTATTTGCAGTGCTGTGGTGGAGGTGATGTCCAACCTCTGCTCATGCCATCGTTTTCCCTGCCAGGATGGAGTCTCCCCTGGAGTCCATAAGCCTAATAAACCCATTTCTCCCCAAGCTGCTTTTGTTTGAGTTCTTTCTGCGCAGCAACTAGAAAGCTGACTACAACATGGTGAAAGAGACTTGCCCCCTTTCACAGGTCCAAGCTGAGAGAGAGAAAAATCAACAGTAAAACTTATGCAGGACAGTAAATGGGGTGGCTGGAATGGAGAGATTTTCTCCCCCTTTGTGGTAGTTTGAATAATGTCTCTGAATAGAATTTATTATAATTGTGTGTATTACATTGTTAATTGTCTCCAGGCTTCTGGCTGGAGGAAGTGTCACTTTGGTCTAGCCTCCTGGGACTGGCCCTTTCTAATTTGGATGCAAAATACTAGGGATAGATATGCAAAAGAAAAGCCAGAACCCGGTCTGGCAGTTCTGCATTTTGTGAATTACAGTATGACAGTGTGCTTGCTTGCTTCTGGAGGTGCTGTCTCTGTCTCTGCTTGCTTCTATGAAAGGGAGCCAGCCTTTTTCCTTAACTTCCCCTGGATCTGTTAGTTCAATAATAAATACTTTGCTCCCCAAAATTGTGCCTGGTTTAGAGATTCATCCCAGCGACCTGTGGCTGACTATGACACCCTTTATACAGCCTTAGGGCGGGGTTTTGCAACCCTATTCCAGACTTGTTGGCTTCCTGGAATTTCCTTCCTGCACTGCCCTCCCAGGAAGGACTGTTAATTTCCAGCTTCCTTGAGCTTCCTTACATCCTGCCCCCTAATGAGAGGGTTGTTTTCCTGTGAACAACATCAGTAACCTATGTTGGGATTGTTGATGGAATCTGCCAGGACATTTTGATCTCATTCTTTATTACTTTAAGAATTTTTCTTCCCTTTGGAAATATTTCAGAAATAAAGTTACTTCATTTTTCAGCATAAAAATATATTTTAACCAAAGGGCAGCTCATCCTTTTTAACCTGAAAACATATATTATTATTATTATTTTTTGGTTTTTCGAGGTAGGGTCTCACTCTAGCCCAGGCTGACCTGGAATTCACTATGTAGTCTCAGGGTGGCCTTGAACTCACGGTGATCCTCCTATCTCTGCCTCCCAAGTGCTGGGATTAAAGGCGTGCGCCACCACGCCTGGCTGAAAATATATATTATTAATAAAAAAAAACAAGATGATAATAAAACCTAACCATCACACTCTCCCAGGCCATGAATTATAAGGCTTGATCATTGCTAGGTCCAAGTTTTCTCCCTCGATTCCCATTGCAACAGTTCTGGTTGTGATCACAGACATGAGCCACATGGATTATAGTAATCTGTGAACATGGATTTTTAATTTAAAAACATGTCTGCTACACAGTTGATTGTGTTTCTTCACTAGTTATAATCTTTGAATCACTGTCTACTGTTTCTGTTTAAAGTTTAAATTCCTTTTGTGATTATAGTACAATAATTTCTCAAAACCAGAAAGGTCAATAATACTTTTGTTAGATTTTATACAGATGAGATGAGAAAGGTGGAGGCATTCACAATTTACTTCTTAGAGAGAGGTTATTTGTAAAGTCACAATGACAAAGGATGTTATGGGAGAAAATGGACCCTATGTCATTACATTGAACCATTCCATTTATATAATGTGATGTCATACCTGTATGATAATTGTTTATAATATCAGACCTTAATCATAAATGTTTCCCTATTATTCCTTAAAATTTATTTTAACAAAATCATTGGGAGCTGCTGATAAACTATGCATCCGCTGGTGCAATAGTGGCATGACTGTTAAGAAGATCAGCAACTGCTCACTGATTGGATTTGAGGAATGCTTCATGGGAGGATTTTCATCCCTAATATTGAAAACCTAGTCAAAAACTTATGGTCAGAGATGCCCTAGGCCCTAGGAGGTAAACTACTCTTGTTTGGCTAAACGGATATGTTTAACCCAAAAAATTTCCCTCTAAATATTTATGCTTATGCACATAGATTAGCAATATTACATTCTGTCAGAGAAGCTTCTTTTGACAGTTGGTGATGACTAGTAGGGAGACTAAAACTCATCCAAGTGCTGAGACTAAGTGATTATTGAGTCCTTAGTGCTAAGTGCAACATCTATATCAGACCCTCCAAGGTTCAGGGAAAACTGTGGAAAGAATACAAGAGCCAGGTGATAAGGAGAAGTGCTTTGGAACTGCATCTTTAACCACTGATCCATCTCTCCTAGTCTATGAGATATTTTAAACCTATACCAATTGTCAACATGTTGAATATTGTCATGCTACCACACAGCTTTGTCAAATCTCTTCAGGTTCTTATAAAGAAAATAAAGATTAAACTATTTGTATAAGTGTTAATGCCAGTGTACATAACTGTTATTATATTTTGATATCTATTATTTGTTCATTTTAAGTAGTGTACTAAATATTTGTGGAGCCATGACAATTTATGGTCTTATATGTTTTAAAACTTTGCACATATTTCATTATAATGGATTTCACATTTTGAAATGTTTGGCTTTTGATTTGTGCTTGCTATCAATACTTTTAAGATACACCTAGTTCATTTTAATATTCACTAGTGATATATCAAAATGTGATAACACATCTGTATATGTTTTATGTAACTACAATGTTTGAATTATAATTTATGGGCTCACTTTTGGTTGAACAGTGCTCATGCACATTGTTATGACATACAGCCCTTCGTGACCTTCTTCTTCCTGTCTTGCTTTGCACATGTAGGATGCACTCCAAAGTTATCCTTAGCAATGTTTGTTTCATGAGTTCAGTGACATCAGTGTCACTAACCTAAGATCTTGTTAGAAATATAGAATCATTCCTCATCTCACATTTAATGAATTGTAACCTAAATTTTAGAAGGCCTCCAGGTAAGTTTCATTTATTCATTTGTAGTGCATATTGATTGTATATAGGACTGGTTTTTAAGTGCAGGTGTCCATGCAAGTACTTGCTAATGAACTTTGGCCATGTTCTCCATTCTTCCTTTCTTTCCACATCTCCTATCCTTTTAGTTCTCCTGGATACTTTTACTTCTATGTCCTTGTGATATATACAGGATGATCTTATGTATATGTATATGTAATATATAATAATATCATATATATATATATATAATAAAAATATGTATGCAATATTGGATCCACACATGAAAGAAAACATGTCTATTTTACTACATATGACTCAATTCACTTAATATGCTCATTTCTAGCCACATGTGTTTTTCTTCACATGATACTATTTCATTCTTCATGGCTGAATAAAGTTTCACTGTGTAGATATACCATGTTTTTTTATTATCCATTTCTTTGTTGTTTAATACATATGTTGGTTCATATCATAGCTAGGTGTGAATAGTGCTGCAGTAAAAATCAATATATACATATTTCATATCTTGACTTAGAGTTCCTCAGAAAAATATCCAGGAATTATACATTATTAGGCATATGGTAGATCTACTTTTAGTTTCTTAAGGACCTTCCATATTGATTTTCTGGTGGCTGGACTAATGTACATTCCCACTAGCATCTTAAAGGAATTCTTTGTATGGATTCTTGCCATCATTTATAGTTGCTTGTTTTTTTTTTTAATGACTATGTTGGATTTAGTTTTAATTTATATTTCTCTAATGGCTAGTTATTGTTGAAAATTTTTAGGTTTATTGGCCATGTGTACCCTTTGAGAACTCTCATTTAATTAGCCAAATTGTTTGTTTGTTTGAGACTATTCATGAACTTGGGACTGTGACATGCAGGTGGAGAAAGCTACTCATTAGCCTTGGTGGCAAGCCTGTCTTCAACACTCCCTCACCCTCAGCACAGCATGGGGTAAGATTGCCTTCAGAGAGTAAGCATAGGTCTTTGTTTAGGCACTCAGAGAAACCTGTTACCTTGCAAAGCCTAGCTTCCGTCTCCCCAATCTGCCACCATTTTCCATAAATGCAGCCTTGGTAAAAGGCAGAAATGTATGTTCTCTGTTTTTTGGGCTCCTGTTCTGGCAAGCATTCCCAGTCCCTTTGGACTTTAGTATGGAGGAGATACAGGTAACTCCTTCCTGACTTCTTGGAAGTGCCAGGAACAGTAATGTTTACCTGGCTTCCTTATCTCCTAGGTAAGTAGGTTATTGCAAGAATTGCTATTCAAATTGGGGAAATGAATAACGGAATATCTTATTCAGCCACTATCTTGATCACCTCAGGTTAAGATGTTTTTATTTTAATATAAAATCAGCTCATGCCTTTGAATATAGTCAGCTTTGTAGTTTGTTCACATATAGTCAACTATTTTTGCTTTTTAAGTTCAAAATAGTTTTGTTTAACCTGTTCTAGGATCTGCTTTATGACTATCAGTTTATTATGTATTGCTACTTTGTTTTTAATGTCATATCATTGCATAGTTCTTTCCTTTCTCTGAAATCTAGAAAATCATCTCAAGTTTATTTTTTCAAAAGTAATTCTATTTTATTACTTGTGTTCATTAGTGTCTCTCATTGGAGGTTTAACTGTGCTCTTGTGTTTTTAGTTATGTTTCATTACTCTCAAAAATCTACATTAGCAAAATAGATTTTTGAGTTGTCATACTGATTTATTTTTTCTTTAATTCATTTTGTGGTATATTTATAAGACCATTTAAAAATCATATACACTTTTAGACAAGGAATATTTATTAAGATTCATGGTTATTTAATGTGACATAAAGTTGGAATATATACAAACCACTGCCTTCTAGGCATTATTCACACAGCTCTTCCTTCCTCTCTTGGAAAAAGTAGATATCCCAGATTAAATACAATGCTTGTGCCCTGACTGTTTTTCTTTCTGTAAAAGAAATGCTCCATAGCTTGAGGATTCTCTGTCTTCCATTGCTCTTTTTTAAAACACTCGCCTTCTGTGTGTGCATCTTTGGTAGACTTGGCCTAGCCAACATTTCAATCCACAGCATTAATGAAACGATGTTTTCTGGTTGATATATCCTTGGTTCTCAGAGTTTCGACAAAGTTATATGGGGTTTTTCTTTCTTTCAGACATGCCTTCTCTAACTATACCTTGTAAGTTCTCTGGTGAAATATTTAAAGCAGAAGCTTGGGATCCATGTTACATTTCTTCTCTTAGGGAGGGAAGAACTCACACTTTGCTCCATTCTTCACCCCCTTTGAGAAAATATTAGGTGTGTCTGTCTAATCTTATCAAAGGGAGTTTGCTTTAAGTTGACCAGTGGTATTTTCTATGAGTAATATTTCTTATTCATATCATAAGCTTATTAAATTATCCCTGGTTAATCATTCGTTATAGTAAATAAGCCCAGAATCTATGAATTTATAATGCATGGCTCACCAGAGAATATCAAATAAGCCATACCACGTTCTGGGCATAAATTGGTAATATTTTTGATAATTTAATACTCCTTCGAGTGTAAGGTAATAGCTGAAAATATAGTCCTTGCAAACCCAGCAGTTTATTCTTTCAGAATGAAGAGCATATGTTGTAGGCAGGAAGGAAGGTCACAGGAGTTTCCTATAATATGCAAGCTTTCCCTTTGTTTTGCCCATGACCTTTAGAGCCCATATTTTTTAAATCTTTAGGTGAGCCTTGCTGTTGGTTCAGCAGATATGGTCCCTGGCCTATATGTCGCCAGCTCCAGTTCTTTAGAGCTTTGTTTGATAAAACGGCTCTGATGGTGGATATTTGTTTCTGAGATACTAGAGAGCTATGCCATGAAGTCCTCAAGAAACTTCCCCTGCTTCTCTTTTTAAAAAATATTTTATTTGTAAGGAGAGACGAGAGAGAGAGAGAGAGAGAGAGAGAGAGAGAGAGAGAGAGAGAGAGAGGAGACATGGGCATGCCAGGGCCTGAAGCCACTGCAAACGAAGATCAAATGCATGTGCCACTTTGTGCATCTGGCTTATGTAGGTACTGGTGAATTGAACCCAGGTCTTTAGGCTCTGGAGGCAACCACCTTAACTTCTGAGCCATCTCTCCAGCCACCCCCACCCCAGCTTCTCTTTGAACATGCTCTGGGGTCACAGTTGTTCCATATCCCCTTTGAGTGTTGAGTTTAATCTTCAATGATTTTTTTAAAGGAATATTTATCTGTTTGTTTATTTGTGTGTGTATGTGGGGATATATGTATATATACACACACACACACACACACACACACACACACACACACACACACGGATGCACCAGGGCTTCTTGCCTCTACTAACACCAGATACTTGTCCCACTTTTTGCATCTGGCTTCTATGAGCAACTTGGAAATTGAACCCAGGGATGGCAAGCTTTGCTATCAAGCACCTTAACCACTGAGCTAACTTCCTTTCCAGCCCCCAGTCTTCAATGACTTTAATGGAGCTCTGAGAAGAGGAAGTAGTGGATGTTAAAAAGAATTTTAAGGCTTCTGGTTCATGATGGCAAACTAGAAGCCACACGGTGGGGGGGGGGGCAGAGGTTAGGGTTTTTAGCTGTGATCCAGGCCGTGGACACAAGCAATAGCCAGGACCTCGACTTCGGACACTTTCCAGCAACAGATTCTACTGATTGGAACCCACATCGAACATAAGGGAGCGCTGGAGACAGATGCAGCGAGAGAGCTGGAGCCCATATAATAACCCTATCAATGAACTGCAGGCCGATAGCTGAGATCCTGGCAAGAGAGGAGCCACCACAGTCATACCTTGGAGGATCCATATGGAACACTGCAGAGAATGATGGGATGAACAAGGGACCCACAGCCACAGCCATTCAATCAACACAGGATAAGCCAGTGAGACAGAAACCAACGATTTTCGACACAAAAACCCTTAAGCTCACAGCATTAAAGCAGCCTTAATACTCATCCACCACGACTCAGGGAACTGAGCGGAAGAGGGGGCGGAAAGATTGTGAGAGCCGTGGTGGGGAGACTATCCAGAGGCATGGCCAGGAGAACCTGGCTGAATACTAGGCCATCCATGGTCCCCTGTCACAAGGACTGATCGAAAAGACCCATGGAGGAGGATATCCAGCTGATTGGGTATGGGGAGGGGGGCATTGGGGAACTGGGGATAACAACTCATTGTTGGCCCACTAAATAATGTAACTCATTATGGGCAATAAAAAAATCCAGAAAAAAAAGAATTTTAAAATAATGTGCTTTGCTATATTTTAGAAGTTATTAAATGAATTTCATTGACTTGGACTATTTTGAGACTATTTAGTTGAATAGACTGAATATTCTGGATAAGTAAAGGATGGTGAACTTTGCCATAGGAGAGCTAGCAGGAATGGAAGGATTTGGGACAGGCTTCTTGGGGGATTCTTGGTCTCCTTCTCCCCCTTCTGGCTGTCCACTGAGCTTTGTGTCTCTGATAACTTCCTGTCATCAAAACCATGTTTCAAATTTCATTGCAATAAAGTGCTTTTTGAATGTTGATTCCCACCCCCCTTATTTTCTACCATATCCTGCTTTTTCTTCTTTCTGGGGAAATCTGTGTAAATTTTTGTCTTATACATACATCAAAATGATACCTGGCTTTAACCGCCTCTATGGGTGTCTTTTCTTTTTTTTTTAAAAAATATTTTATTTATTCATTTTCAAGCAGAGAGATACAGAGAGAGAGAGAGAGAGAGAGAGAGAGAGAGAGAGAGAGAGAGAGAGAGAGAGAGCACCAGGGCTACCACCTTGTGGGTCTGGCTTATGTGGGACCTGGGGAATTGAACCCAGGGCCTTAGGCACTACAGGCAAGTGCTTTAACCACTGAGCCATCTCTCCAGCCCTATGGGTGTCTTCTTTTCTTTGTGCAATTTTATTAATTTCTCTTCTGACACAATTTATTATCAACCTCCTGACTTTTGCCCTTCTTCCCCAACCACTGTGTCTGTACTGTCCACTTCTTACAGCTCCTGAGCATAGAGGGCTTTGCTCTACAAAATGCTTGCCCTGTCGCCCACACTGACAGGTTAAGAGAGACAGGGCTGGTCATTTTGCCTCTTTTATCCTCATTTACACATCTGTAAGGCAAGTAGTACACATTTTCTAAGAGTTTTTCATGAGCTTGTTCATAATGTCCTTAAGTACCAAATTATAACTAAATCTGCTCCCCGGTGAATCACGTAGAAGGAACATAATTTCCTTTCTCCATGCTTTGGTTGACAATATTCCAAATACTTACAATAACCTCATGTATCACCCAATATGCCATACTCATTGCTCCTGTGTTCACTTCCTAAGGCATTTATAAGCCAGCATTTATATTTTGCATTACTTAACTTCATAAAATGTGTGAGGTAAAACTTAAAAGATAAAAAAAACGCAATCTGTGGAAAATCGTTCAAATAATGTATGTTGAAGTCTTTTTTTGTCAAAGCTTTTATTTAAATTCAAAGTAATATGCTTTTGATGTTTATACTAATTTAAACCTAAAATCTTTTTTTTCTTTATTGTTCATAATGAGTTACATTGTTTAGTGGGCCAACCATGAGTTGTTATTCCCAATTGTAAATTGAAGTCTTTACAGGGAAAAAAGGAGCTGGATAATCATTTGATTTGCTTTTGGTTCCCAGAACAACATACTCTAAACTATTGTTCTACCATCAACAGAAATTGATTTTTGTTAATACTAAGATGATGGCAAAATTAGGAAAGATCTCCTTCCTGGTGTCTGGGGTATCTTCTCCCTCTGCCTTCATGTGGTAACAGGAGAGGTTTGTTCTCTTTAGCTCCTGATAAGGATCGCAGTCCTATGAGGCTATGACTTCATGATTTAATCACCTCATACAGTACACACTCACCTCCTATTGCTGTCTTACTCAGGACTAGGATCTCACATGAGCATGGAGGCGGGAAAAGCAGTATTGAGGCCGTAGCAATCGTATCATTCATCTGTTGAAACCATGCAGGACAGTGGCTGCCTTCTATACTTTTGGGCACTCTCAGACCTTGTTACTTACTGTGCAATAAGTTACTTATTTACACTGAAAATGTGTTTTCTTGACAAAGAGGGGTCATATAGTTTAAACACCTGACCCAACTGCTAAATTATTGCTATCATTTCTGTCTCATCATTTTATTGAAAAAAAATCTATTCATTTTCAGCTTTTGTGCTTTAATGATTATAGTTTGGCAACATGATTAATCACCTTTAATTATTTAAGATAGTAATAACCCAATATTTATATCCAAAACGTCAGTCCCATGAGGTGGTTGTTTGAGGTGTCTCTCCCAGGCTAGCTTGAGACTCACTGTGAAGCTCAATCTAGCCTTGATTTTACAGACATTTTACTCCCTCTGTCTCTCAAATGCTGAGATTACAGGTAGAGAGGCCCAACATGCTTGGCTTCAGTGATTTTTTAGCTTCCTTTTTTTCTGCTCATCCAGTGTATAATTTTAACAATTGCCACCAAGGCATGTTACTCATTGAGCAAAATCCAGACTCCATCCTTCCACATAAGGTTCTGCATAATTTTTTATAATATAAACTTCTCTTTAAAATGTGATGATGAATCATATTCTTTTTTTTCTTTATTGCTCATGAGTTACATTGTTTAGTAGGCCAACCATGAGTTGTTATCCCAAATTCCCCATTGCCCCCCTTCCCTATCCCCAGTCAGCTCAATTCATAATAGCCAAGAACTGGAATCAACCCAAATGCCCATCCATGGAGGAATGGACAATGAAACTGTGGTATATTTACATGATGGAATTATACTCAACCGATGAACCATATTCTGTGTCCATAGTGCAGGTCAAATTCTTCCTCTCCTTTCCCTTTTGAAATATCCCAAATGTATCCAGTAATTGTTCTGTCTCTCTGGACTTGTTTATGTTTCTGAGTGTAATTCAGGACACACAACATCCATATCAAACTTTTTCAACATTCAATAATATTCTTTCATTGGTGTTAATGCTATACCAACAAAAACTTTATCATACTCGACCAGCGATTATTCTTTGTATGCATCTGGC
>PVHP010014353.1:28729-39362 GCA_004024765.1 Zapus hudsonius | reverse complement strand
GAATTTAATCCTAGCACTGGGAAGGCTGAAGTAGGAGGACTGGTGTGAGTTCCAGCCTAGCCTGGGCTATAAAATGAGTTCCAGTTCAGTTAGGCTAAAATGAGACTGCCTCAAAAAAATGTGGGGGGAGGGGATTGCTGAGGATGTAGCTTAGTTGGGAGAGTGCTTGCCTAGGACTCATGAAGCCCTGTGCTTGATCCCCAGCTCTCATAAAAGTGGGCGTGGTGGCACACATCTGCAATCCCAGTATTTGGGAAGTAGAAGCAAGAGGATCAGAAGTTCAAGGTCATCTTCAGCTATATAGTGAGTTCTAGGTTAGCATGATCTACAGCAGTAGTCTCAGGAAAAAAAAAAAAGTTGGGCTGGATGTGGTAGTGTACACCTCTAATCCCAGCACCAGGAAAGCAGAGGTAGGAGGATCGCTGTGAGTTTAATGCCACCCTGGGACTACATAGTGAATTCCAAGTCAGTCTGGGTTAGAGTGAAACTCCACCTCAAAAAAATAAAATAAAATAAAATTGGGGTTAAATGTGTGACTACATCTGAAAGTCTTACCATGTAGCCCTGGCTATTCTGGAATGTACTATGTAGACTAGGCTGTGAGTAATCTTCCTGCCTCTACTTCCTGAGCATTAGGATTACAGGTATATGCCACCACTTTTATCCCCCTTTTTAAAATTTTATTGGGCTGTCTTTGAATTTGCTCTAAAGTACTGGCAGGCCTTGAACTTGTAACTTTTTTAGATTTATTTATTTGAGAGAGAGAGAGAAAGAGAGAGAGAGAGAGAATGGGTATGCCAGGGTCTCTAGCCATTGCAAAAGAACTCCAGACACATGCACCATCTTGTGCATCTGGCTTTACGTGGGTACTTGGGAATCAAACCTGGGTCCACAGGCTTTGCAGGCAAGTGCCTTGATTGCTGAGCCATAGCTCCATCCTTGAATTTGTAATCTTGCTGCCTCGGTCTCTTAAGTAGCTGTGTTTACAAAACTGTGCTAGAAGGCCTTGCTCCATTTTTCAATGTATGTAAACAAATGGCTTAGTTGGTAAAGCTCATGCCTTGTATGCACAAAGCCCTAGTTTTAATCCCCAAAACCTGTAACTAGGCACAGTGGAGCATGGAAGTAGGGTAAGGGATCAGCCATTCAAGATCTTCTTTGGCTACATAGTGACTTTGAGAGTTCAAAATCACCTTGGGATACATAAGCCTCTATCTTTAAAAATGAATGGAACCAGCCAGGCATGGTGGCGCATGCCTTTAATCCCAGCACTCAGCACTCCGGAGGCAGAGGTAGGAGAATTGCCTTGAGTTCAAGGCCACTCTGAGACTATGTAGTGAATTCCAGGTCAGCCTGAGCTACAGCGAGACCCTACCTCAAAAAACCAAAATAATAATAATAATAATAATAATAAATAATAAATAAAATAAAAATGAATGGAACCAAGCCATAGGAACACGAGCTTAATTACTGGAGTATTCTGGATTTTAAAGATGCCAGGTGAGGAAATGTTTGAATTTGTAAAATCTCAAATGAAACCAGAACTAGCTGAGCTGCCCTAGCCCTAAAGACTAGTGCTAATACTACTATCCCTTTACTTTCCCATTCCTCTGCTTTTAGGCTTCTAGTTCAGTTTCATCCAACAGACTCTTCTCTTTGTATTGCTTCCGGGTATCTAATTCAAATTCCCTCCCCTCACCCAGGTTGTCCCCAGTCCCGCCTACGAGAAGAACAGGTTGTATTCCAGGTCCTCGATAGTTGATCGGGTGTAACTTTCGAAGAAGTAGACACCAGTCACAGCAAAGATGTAGAAGAAGATGAGAAGCAACATCAAGAGGAAGGTCATACTCTAGAGAAAATGATTCAAGTCAGAGGAGGGCAACACCAGGCTGATCCCCAACAGCCTTGTCAAGCCCACCTGGTCATTCCCCACCAAGCCCTGACCCCCACTCCGGACCTGGCCATCTCTAAAACATAGCGCTTTATTCCCAGTCCCTTCTTATCTAATAGTCTTCCATCACACCTTCCCATGACTTGATGATCCACTTAGACTTGTTTCATGTTAAGTATAGTATCAACCCCCATTATCTATCCACCTTGTCCCCCAGCTTTAGCTGAAACAGTCAAATCACCTTAAGGGCTCTGACCAGAGCCAAAATAATAACACGAATTTGACGGAATCGTGCAAAGAGTTTGAGAGACCTCAGCACCCGACAGATCCTCAGCAGCTGGAGCCACACAGACTGCCCAGAGATCCCCAAAAACGCCACAATTTCAGGAAGTAAGGACTGGGGACAACGCAAATGATGAGTGATATACCTGAAAGCACCCAGGTACAGTTGTCCCTTCATCCCCCCCCCCCAGGTAGGGTCTTGCTCTAGCCCAGAGTGACCTGGAATTAGTCTCCGGCTGGCCTCAAACTCAAAACAATCCTACCTCTGCCTCCTAAGTACTGGGATTAAAGGCATGTGCCACCATGCTTAGCCATCCCATCTTCATAGTTCTCTGGGCATCACCCTTGAATAGAATTCTCTGGGGAATGCTTTCTGTTCAACCTTTTTATAATAAATTACTTATACTGGGGCTGGAGAGATAACTTAGCGTTTAAGGCGCTTGCCGGCAAAGCAAAAGGATCAGAGTTCGATTCTCCAGATGCACAAGGTGGTGCATGTGTCTGGAGTCTGTTTGCAGTGGTTAGCAGCCCTTATGTGGCCATTCTCTCTCTTTGCCTTTCTCTTTTTCATTCCCTCAAATAAATAAATAAATAGACAAATAAAATGATTATACTTTGTATTTCAAATTGTTTAAGCATAAAAGTTGGACGCAATTAGTGCTTATCTCATTGAATTTTCAGGAGCATAAACAAGATAATACATATAAAACAGTTAAAATATGGCAATTAGCAAGTGCTCAGTGACTAGCAGATGTTACTTTAGGGATTGATATGATTAGAAATAGACTTTATTTCTAATACCAACAACTTCTGAATTGCTTTTAGTTTTAGGAAAAAAATTAAAGAGGGAAATTAGATACATCCATGAATTTGTTTTTTGTTTTTACTTTGATTTACCTAGGCACATTCCTGATCCCACTAACTAATCCTAGGATAGCTATCCTTACCAACACAGTAACCACAAAGTCAAAGACATTCCAGGAATTCTTCCAGAAGAGACCAAAGCTGTATAGCCACATAAGAAGGATCTCCAAGATGAACATAAACAAGATAAACCAAGCTGCCACCTCCAAGGCCAACTTCAACGGCCACAGTTTTATATTTGTGGATTCCAGCAATTCTGTAAGGCAGAGCAAGGGAGGAATGGAAAGGAAGTGAGAAGCTGAATAATGGATCACTTACAAACTACAGCCAAGACCATTACTATTTTATTTTTCTCTTAACACTGTTGCTTCAACTTGTGAAATACAGGGCATAATTACCTTTTGAACACAATGATTGCTTTAAAAAATATATATCATGGGCTGGAGAGGTAGTTCAACAGTTAAAGGCACTTGCTTGCAAAGCCTGATGGCTTGGGTTTGGTTCTCCAATAAAGCCAGATGCACAAAGTGGCACATGCATAGAGAGTTCATTTGCAGTGGGCAAGAGGTCCTGGTGTGCTTATTCCCCCCCCTCTTGAAAATAAATATATTTTTCAAATATATATATTAGCACTAGGAAGATGCCTTAGTGATTAAAGGTGTTTGCAAAAGCCGGCAAGCCCAGGTTAAATTCCCCAGCCGCCCACATAAAGCCAGATCCCCAAAGTGGTGCATCTAGTGTTACCTTTGTGGTGACAGGAGGCCCTGGTGTGCTCATACACATGTACACACAAAATAAATACATAAATAGAAAAATACCTTCCACATCCCTTTATCATACAGTGTCAGTTCTCACCTATTTCAACCATCAGTACAAGTGTATTCAAAATGATGAGGAAGGTGATGAAATTTGAAAAGAGAGAACCTGTGTTTTTTTTCTTAAGGAAACATTGAGTGGAGTTCTTTATTTATGGATTTTAATAACAACAACATATGCTATGAGAATTCAAAGAGATGGAGTTTGAGAGAGGAAAAATAAGTCCTTGGGCAGATGAAAAACAGCCATGGATAAAAATGAGTGACATATGGAAGGTCCCTAATGTGATGGGTCAGGCAGCTCCATAGACCCCTCCCCTTGAGTGTCTCTAGCCAGAGCCCAAACTTAGGAGCTAAAACTGATTGGTCAAATATAGACCAATCAGTTGTCTCTCTGACTCACCTGGGGGAACTTAAAAATTAACTTCCCTAGGACAAAGGTCCCTCTCCCCACATGGCACACCAGCAGAAGAACTTTTTAATCTCCAGGCCTTAGAAAGGTAATGGGTGGGTGAGGGGAAGCTCCAGATTTTTCCCACATAAACCTTTCCTTCTCATGATGGGAGCCCTCTGTTATCTTTTCTGCTGCTTGTTTAGCTGAACAGCATAAATTCTGTTAAACTCTCCACGTTTTTCTCCCCATATTGGTGGTTGCAGAACTCTAACTCCCCATGTTCCCTTAAATAATGAAGTCTCCCACTATACCTTAATATCTTGTTGTCTATGATTTTAATTCTTTAATTTTGTAGACAAGAATTTGGGTACTCCTTAAATTTTGGGGTGCAATGAAAATTTTTGCTGGACATTATCTAAATTCTAACCCCCAGCTCACCCCGCTATACTAAGTATATGCATAAAGATGCATAGTTGATGGCCGGGCGTGGTGGCGCACACCTTTAATCCCAGCACTTGGGAAGCAGAGGTAGGAGGATTGCCATGAGTTCAAGGCCAGCCTGAGACTACATAGTGAATTCCAGGTCAGCCTGGACTAGAGTGAGACCCTACCTTGAAAAACCAAAAAAAAAGAAAAGAAAAAGATGTATAGTTTATGAAAATGCTGAGAAAAAGTGACTACTGTGCGCAGCACCGATCAGGACATCTCCTTCCCCTCCCTGAGGCTCAGGGAGCCTCACAGAAGAAGAGGCAGAGACAATGAGTGCTGAAGAATCGGGAGGAGCAATGTGTCCAAAAACTCCATCGTGGACAGGAGAGAGAGGCTCACGAGGCCCTGGGAGAGTCCTGTTCTTCAGTGGTGTAGCCACTTGCTCCAGAGAAGAATACTCATGCAAGCAACCCTAATTTAACCCAGTGCGTCAAAGAGAGACATCAAAGTAGACAAGGGAAGAAGGGGTGGAAGGCAACAAAGAGGGGACCACAAGGTAATGGGAGATTATGATTAAAATAATTTAAATTGTCAATAAAAAATATAAATAAGGGCTGGAGAGTTGGCTCAGCGTTTAAGGTACTTGCCTCCAGTGCCTAAAGCCCCGGGTTCAATTCCCCAGGTCCCACATAAGCCAGACCCACAAAGTGGTGGCCCTGGTGCTCGCTCGTTCTCTCTCTCATCTCTCTGCTTAATAAAGAAAATAAATAAATAAATATTATATATATATATATATAGAGAGAGAGAGAGAGAGAGAGCAGGTGCGGTGGCGCACGCCTTTAATCCTAGCACTTGGGAGGCAGAAGTAGGAGGATGCCAGATACCCTCCTCCCCGCAAAATGGCACATGCATCTGGTATTCCTTTGCTACATAGTGAATTCCAGGTTAGCCTGGCCTAGAGCAAGACCCTACCATGAAAAACAAAATAAAAATAAAGAAAGAAAGAGCAAAAGGATACTGTCAAGAACCCATCCAGCCCACAGGCAAAGAGGTGGCCTCTGACTGCACCGCACTTGAAGTCTGCTCAGCATGCGCTGGGCATGTGAAATCTGCCCTATGTGGCGAGGCTTTATGGAGAAGCGAACCAGCTGATGTTGATCTCCCAGCATAAGCTTCTTCTGACGGGAAGGATCTACAACAAAAATGAACCAGTCAGTGTATCCCGCAGTCCCGGCTACTCTGGAGGCTGGAGTCCAGCAGCACTGGGTAACACAGGAAGAATCATGAAAGAAAATAAAAAGAGAGAAAGGAAGGGAGGAAAACAAAGGAAGCATGAAAAGAAGGGAAGAAAAGAGGGAGTGAAGGAGGAAGGGAAGAAGGGAGGAAGAGGGAGAGGATGGTCTTTAGGGCTATGAAAAGCTGAGGGCAAGCGAACTGGTGGGTCCTCTTAGTACAGGCACTTTTCTCTTCGTTTGAAGTGAAAGTTAACATATATTATTTAGAAATAAAACTTACCAAGCTGCAGGAGCAACCCTCAACGCTTTAAGTATCTTTGATGGAAACTTTCAAATCAGCCTAGGCAAGAGGCTATTCTAGGGAATGACATGGGTTTTATTTCTGGAATAGCCTCCCATCCAACAACCAAACCAACCTTCCCGAAATTTTCTGTCATTTCTTATTTATTTTTATTTTAAGCCAGGATCTAGCTATGTAACCCAGATGGCCTCAAATTTATGTTCTTCGGGCCTCAGTCACCCTGTGCCTATTACAGTGTAATTTGTATTACAGTGTACTACCACTCCTGACTCCACTCTTAAATTTGTCTCTGCTTCCTACTCTTTGGAGGATGTGGACAGGATTATTAGCATGGCGGAGGGCCAGGCTGCTGACCAAGTATCTCCCGCAGAGTGTGCCGTGGTACAGCTTGACTCAAGCCTTGCAAATGCTCGATGAGAGAGAAAGTATCAATCAGACGAGAGCGAATGGCATCTGCTCTGGGCAGCTGTAAGTGTCCTTGCTGAGAACCAGCCATGTCTGTTAAGAAAATCAGATTCAAGAGTCATTTCATTTTTAAGATATGTACCAGGATTACAGAGTTTTCTGCTCTCCATCCCATCATGTGTGCCTTTAAGAAATTTTAAGGAGCCATGTCTAGGTACTATGAGCAATTAGGAAAAACAAACACACTAAGACTATAAAGTTTTGTGTATGTGTGTCCTATGAGATACTGTAATCAACCAAGTGGCCAGGAACTCTCACTTTCTGGTAGCATTTTAATTTACTTTTTGTTTTCCTCCCCCCTCCACACACACACAAGTAGGGTTTCACTCTCTAGTCCAAGCTGACCTGGAATTCACTCTGTAGTTCCAGGTTGGCCTCGAACTCACAGCAATCCAACCTTTGCCTCCACCTTTTTTTTTTTTTTTTTTTTTAGGTACAGTCTCATTCTAGCCCAGGCTGACCTGGAACGCATTCTGCAGTCTCAGGCTGGCCTCTCATGGATCCTACTACTTCAGCCAGCCACCTGGGTGCTAGGACTGAAGGTACGAGTCACCACACCCAGTTTGTAATTAGTCATATAAAAAGCTTAGCTTGGTGGCACAGGTCTGTAATGCCAGCTACTTTGAAGAATAAGCCAAGAGGATAGAAAACTCAAGGCCTAACAGTGTGGTGATAGAGGCCTTCAGTCCCAGCTGAGGTAAGAGCTGTGAATTCAAGGCCAGCCTGGGACTACAGAGTGAGTTCCTGGTCAGCTTAGGCTAGAGTAACACCCTATCTTAGAAGAATTCAAGGCCTTCCTGGAATACAGAATGAGTTCAAGGCTAAGCATAATTATTATTAGTGAGACCCTCAATATAAAAAGTACAAATTGGTGCTAGAGAGATTGCTCAGTGGTTAAGGTGCTTGCCTGCAAAGCCTAACCACCTGAATTCGATTCCCCAGTACCCACTTAGAGCCAGATGCTCAAAGTAGCACATGCATCTAGAGTGCAGCGGCTGGAGGCCCTGGCTTGTCATTGTGTCTCTCTGCTTGCAAATAAATAAAAATATACTTTTTTTAAAAGTACAAATTGGACTATAGAAGTAATTCCGTGGTAGAGCACTTGCCTAGCCGAGGTCCTGGGTTCACTGGGTTCACTTCCCAATAACCCAGCAGCTACCAGGGCAGGAACCACAAAGCTAACAAAGAATCCCAGACCTGATGAAATCAAAAGCAATGAGATGGAGCGACTACAGGGCGTAAATAAACAACAACATCAAAACTAATCTTGGATAAAGCAACAGCTTGACATTTTGAGAGCTGTCCTTTCCACGGTGGGGGGGGAGGGAAGGGCAGCCCCTTCTCTTCCTTCCATCCCCACGGCTGGGCTCACCTCCGCCTAGACTCTTCTCCCGCCCACTCCACCCTGCCTTCACGCCTCCAGCTCGGGGAGACGCACTCCCCGTACCCCCAAGCCGGGACGAGTTCGGCGGCCCACTTGCGGCCGCCCCGCACCCCCAGGGCGGGAGCGTCCACGCCGAGTGGCCCCAGACACTAGCCCCGGGGGCCGAGACCCAGCCCAGCACGCCCGCCGCCGCCGCCGCCGCTGCGCAGCCGCCCGCCCCGCCCCGAGCGCCCGGCCACTCGTCAGTTACCAGCTGGTTTCACCCGCTCCGCGCAGGCGCGGCGCCGCGCGGCGCAGCCAATCAGCGGCTGCCACACTGCGGCCGGAGCCGGGCTGGGGGGTGGGGAGCTCCGGCTGCAGGTCCGCCCGGGCCAGACGCGAGCCGCAGCGCCAGGCTAACCGGTGCGTGGTCGCGGGCCCGACCTCCGCTGTCCTCCGCCGGCCTCCCTCCCCACGCTCGCCTAACCGCCATGCGCCCCAGCCGCCTAGCGCTGCTCCCGGGCGTGGCGCTCCTCCTCGCCTCGGCCCGCCTCGCCGCTGCCTCCGACGTGCTGGAACTCACGGACGACAACTTCGAGAGCCGCGTCTCCGACACGGGCTCTGCGGGCCTCATGTTGGTGGAGTTCTTCGCCCCCTGGTGAGACCGCCCTGCCCGGGAAGGGATGAGGGGCCGTGGGCGCAGGCGCCGAGCATCACCCGGAGGCCCGGCTGCGGCCGCCCCGCGGGGCCGTGGTGGTGGTGGTATTGGCGGTGGCGGTGGTGGTGGTAGTGGTGGGGGCGCTCCGTCCTGGGAGCGGAGGAGTGGGTGCGGATCGCCCGGGGGCGAGACTCGGGGTGGAAAGCCACGAGGCTCCCGGTGCACCGGGCCACATCCTCCTCTCCTGCGCTTTTGCGGCACTTCCTATTTGCAGAGGGTTTAGCCATCCCCTCCCCTCCCCCTCCTCGTGTATCTTCAGGGTTCCTAGGTTGAGTCAGTGTTAAAACAGCTCCCCGGTCGGTGTGCAGTCCCAAGCGGGCATCCCGGAGCCTCCTCGAGAAAGCAGGCCCTGCATGCCCAGAGTATTTCCTTGCTCCTTGCTCCCTATCCCGACTGCTATTGGCTTCTAGCCAAGGTCATGCAGGGGCTGCTGAGGTCTGGTCCTAAATAAAGTGCTTTCTTGAGACAAGGCGATTATTTTGTCCATGGCGTGACTTAGACTGTCTGCGTTATGTATGCTGCAAGAGGCCTCTGACAAAAAAGAGTGAGTGAACAAAAATAATTTCATTTAGAATCCCCCCTCAGATTATCGGGTTTGTTTTTTTAATTAGGAATTCTGGGAAATGGCAAGACTACCAATGAGAAAGTCACCCATGTTGGAGAATACACCACTTCAGGGTCACTTAACCCAACAGAAGTGTAAATTCTTTAGAATAGAAAACTGACCCAAAATAAAAACGTGTCTTGGGAGGGGAGAGCGAGTAAGGTTTCTGACTCTGTCAGCCTGAGTGGTTGTGTCATTAACTTATAAATTATTGCCAACAAACTATTTTAACATTTGGGATAGCTCAGTAGATCCTAATTATGTGCTTTAAAAAATTTTTTTTTCATCCTGGCATACAGATCCTTAATTAACTACCCATTCAAAAGTACTAGAAAAAGTGTATAACTAATACTTGCTTTTGATTCAGGTCTTTATGCCACAAGTTCAGCTGACAGTAATTAACTGATTTGCATACTCAAGACCTGTAGTAAGGACTGTCTGAATTTGCTAGAGGCAGCAAGCTAATTGTGTTTTAGCGTTTAGGGCATTTCTGTGGCTAACTGGCAGTACTAATGACACATTATTGATAGCATTTATTCATATCTAGAAATGATTCTCTCAGAAACAACTCATCCTAGTTACATAATTGTGCTTTTAACTTGGGGGGGTGTCCCTTGGGTTGTGCTTCTTTAAGGGGTCATACCAGCAGTTTAATGTAGGCATTGCTGGGGAATTGTGGTCTGTTAGACAATTAAAGTTTTTTTTTTTTTAAAGTTAGGGTGTTAAGTGCTAGAGCACTTGCCTAGCATGCATAAGGCCCTCTGTTCAATTCTCATGTGTGATTGATTGCAGGTACATGTGCACCAAGGGATACTTGTGGACAGAGGGCAATTTTGGGTGTTGGTCCCTGCCTTCCACCTTGCTTGAGGCAGGATCTATCATTCTCATTGTTCACTGTATGGCCAGGAGCAAACTTGTGGGCAATTCTCTTGTCTCTGCCTCCTTTCTTGCTCTCTCTGTGTACTGCTATTGCAGGCACTAGTGGTGGTATAGTGTCCAGCTTTTTATGTGGGTTCTGGGGATCCAAACTCAGGAACCATCCCCACCCAGCTCAATGAAGTCTTTTTTTTCTACTTTATTTTATTTTGGGGGTGATGGGCCTGCTTATGTAATCTAGGTTGGCCTCAAACTCATGATCTTGATTCAGCCTCCCTAGCTTTCTCTCCCCCCCCCCCGCCTTTTTTTTATTTGCAAGCAGAGAGATAGACAGTGAGAATGGGCGTGCCAGGGCTTCCAGCCATTGCAGATGGACTCCAGATGCATGTGCCACTT
>PVHP010014353.1:0-28629 GCA_004024765.1 Zapus hudsonius | reverse complement strand
CAGGAAGATTGGTTTTCTGAATGAGCAGTTTGAAGTTAATGAGGTTTCCTGTTTATAACATCCTTATTTTTCACACTTTTTTTTTTTTTGAGGTAGGTTTTCACTTTAGCCCAGGATGTCTGGCCTTAAACTCCTTCTCTCATTCTGCTGTCCCTACTGCTTGGATTAAGGGCATATGCCACCAAGCTGACATTCCACACATTTTTAGCACATTAACTGGAATGGTTTCATTTTTTCTGGAGTCTCATCTAGCCCAGGCAGGCCTTGAACTTCTGGTCCTCCTGCTTCTTCCTCCCAAGTGCCATTTAGACATGCCCCAACTGCCTGCCTAGAAATGTTTGCCATCATTATTATTATTGTTGAATTAGGGTTTTACTTTGTAGGCCAGCTAATCTGAGATTGGCAGTGATCCTCCTGCCTCAGCCTTCTAGATGCTGGGATTACATACCACCACCCTTGGTTCTGAAAATCCTTTTTTGTGAGCAGAGAGAGTGGGCCTCTAGCTCCTGCAAAAGAACTACAGATGCAAGTGTCAGTTTGTGCATCTGGCTGAGTACTGGGGAATTCAATGGTCAGCAGATTTTGTAGGCAAGCATTTGTAATCACTGAGCCATCTCACTAGCCATGGAAATGGTTTTTTGACCATTCTCTGTTCAGTTCCATAGCCCATTTTTTTCTTTTATTTATTTATTTATTTTTGGTTTTTCGAGATAGGGTCTTGCTCTAGCCCAGGCTGACCTGTAATTCACTCTGTAGTCTCAGGGTGGCCTTGAACTCAAGGTGATCCTCCTACCTCTGCCTCCTGAGTGCTGGGATTAAAAGCGTTCGCCACCACGTCCGGCTTGACCATTCTCCTTTGCATAGATCATGAGTACCATCTCTTGTGAACAGTAGTTAAAGTAACTTCCTAAATGTGTGACTTTTTTTTAAAGATAGCTAATAAAATATATTATCGTTGACTGCTTTAACAAACAAAAGAGTCTTTATTATGAGTAAAATGGGGCTGGGGAGATGTAACAGTTACTTTCTGCATTCCTGGAACAAACACTGACTAGTGCAGGTTGTGGTGGCACACGCTGGTAGGATATTGCTGAAGAGGCAGAGGCAGGAGGATCAGGAGTTCGCGCCAGCCTGGGCTACACATTTTAAAGCCGGGAGTGGTGGCACATGCCTTTAATCCCACCACTCGGGAGGCAGAGGTAGGAGGATTGCCATGAATTCCAGGTCAGCCTGGACTAGAGCAAGACCCTACCTCGAAAAAAACAAAAATAGTGAATTCCAGGTCAGCCTGGGCTAGAGCGAGACCCTACCTCGAAAAACAAAAACAAAAATAATAATAATAATAAAACACTGACTGGAAGCAGCTTATGGGAAGAAAGATGTTAGTTTTTGAGGTAGGGTCTCACACTAGCCCAGGCGGACCTGTTACTCACTCTGTAGTCTCAGGCTGACCTCAAACTCAGAACAGTCCTCCTACTCTGAAATGCTGGCATTAAAAGTGTATGCCTGGCCTGAAATTTATTTTTTCTTTATTTTGTTTGGAACAGAATTTAATGTGTGCCATGCTAGCCTTAAACTTGGTATATAGTCAAGGTTGGCCTTGAACTTCTCATCAACTTGCCTCCACGTTCTAAATACTTGGATTACAAGTGTGTGCCACCATATTCCACTAATCTAAATGTAAGGACAAGAGTATCTGAATTTCAGGGAGGGATAGTACTATTTACAGGTGGCCTCAGGCGATCCTCCTATATCTGCCTCCTTAGTGCTGGTATTAAAGGCATGTGCCACCATACCCAGTTTAAATGTGTTAATTTCTGAAAATGTATTGATCAATGTTAATTTTAAGTCCTCAACATTTGCCTATGTTGGAGATTTATTTGAGAGAAAGAGGCAGATAAGAGCGAGAGAGAATGGGCAAGTTAGGGCTGGAAGCCACTAACACATGCACCACCTTGTATGTCTGTCTTTATGTGGGAACGGGGATTGAAGCAGGGGTCTCACTCTAGCCCACGCTGGCCTCAAACTCACCAATCCTACCTCAGTTGAAGCTAAAGGCATATGCCACCACACCTGGCCTAACTGATTTTTTTAAAATAAAATTTTCAAAATTACTTAAATCATTCATTATCATATGTGTGTGTGTTGGAGCACACCAGAATTTATTGCCACTGCAAAGGAATACCAGGTGCGTGTGCCATTTTGGGGGAAGGGGAGTATCTGGCTTTATATGTGTTCTTGCTTTTCCTCCTGTTCATCATCCTTCGAGGTAGGGTCTCGCTCTAGCCCAGACTGACCTGGAGAATTCACTCTGTAGTCTCAGGGTGGCCTCGAACTCATGGTGATCCTTCTACCTCTGCCTCTGCTGGAGTTAAAGGCATGCCCCACCATGCCCAGCCTATCTTTAGGTTTTTTATTTACAAGCAGAGAGAGAAAGGAACTCCAGGCACATGCACCACTCAGTGCTTCTGGCTTTATGTGCGTACTGGGGAATAGCAGGTCCTTAGACTTTTCAGGCAAGCGCCTTAACCGCTAAATCATCTCCCCAGCCTATCTTTTTAACATTGAGATTTAGCTTACAAGTTACTTTTTCCTTCCCTGAGCAACTATCTGGTTAGTCATTACACCAGACTGGATTTCTTAGGGGAATGAACTGTTGTTTTCTATCAGGGGCTAAAGTAATAGCATTGGACACAGGCAGAATGAAGTGGTAGTTGTTGGGTGAATATATATTGGAATTCATTATCAGCTGCTAGCTACCATCTCTGAGGGTAGGAGAATTCATTGTCTAGGAGTGGGTAAAAACTAGTGGGTTCTCTGACTAACTCCCTAACTGACTCTGAAGTCTTCCTTTAAAGCCCACCTAACTTCCACTCCTGGTTGATTGAAGAGCCCAGTCTTTTGGCCTTGTTGGACCTCCCTTACTGCTTACTGACCTTGTGGGTAATGCCAGCGCTTAGGGCACTGGCTTTCAGTCTCAGCCTGAGACAGGCTGGTTTCTTCCTAGATTCATGAGCTTTTGTTTTTCCCATTTTTGGCAGTACTGGAAATGAAACCTAAGGCCTTGCACATGCTAGGCAAGCATTCTACCATTGGACTACATCCCCAACCCAGGATTTTCTTTTTCTGAGACAGGATTTCATAAGCATAGGCTGGCTTCGAGTTCCGAACCCTTCTTTAGCCTTCAGAGTACTGGGATGACTGGTGTGTAACACTCTGCTTGGTGTTCTTAGGGATTCTCATCGTCAGGACATAATTTTTTTTTTTCAAATATGGATGTTTTAACAATATGTCACTTACTCTCAAGCAGAGGTCGGGATGTGCCAGGCCTCCTGCTGCTTCAAACGAACTCCAGATGCATGCAGCACTCTGCATCTGGCTTTACATTTATGTGGGTACTGAGGAATCAAACCAAGGCCTAATTTAGGCTTTGCAAGCAAAAACACCCTAACTGCTGAGCCATCATTTTAGCCCTAATACTTAAAATTCTATTGCCTTGTCCATGACTGTTACTGTGATAGAAAGTCAACCACAAGAGATAGACATGCTTGTCTTGGGAGCCTGAGGATCATAAGTTCACAGCAAGTCTGGGCTACTTGAGCTCCTGTCCCATTTTTCTTTTTTTTTTCTCCCTCCTCCCCCCAGGTAGGGTCTTGCTCTAGTCCGGGCTGACCTGGAATTCACTATGTAGTCTCAGGGTGGCCTCGAACTCACGGCAATCCTCCTACTTCTGCCTCCTGAGTGCTGGGGTTAAAGGCGTGCGCTACCACGCCTGGCTATCCTGTCCCATTTTTCTAATTTCTGTCACTCTGGTCCAGTTTTCCATTCTTCACCATGTGAATTGTTTGTCATAGCCACATACCACTGGGATAAATCTCAAAGCCAGGCACAGTTTATGGGAGGAAAGGATTTATTTATTTATTTTTGGTTTTTCGGAAAAGATTTATTAAAGCTACAGATCCAGGGGAAGTTCCATAATGGTGGAAGAGGCTGGCCCCCTTTTACAGGTCCAAGCAGAGAGAGAAACCCATCACCAACATCATACACACAAAAACCAACAAAACAGGCAGGGTCCAAGGGAGAGAAATTTCCTTCACCTTTATATAGCCTTAAGGCTTGCAACCCTATCCCAGACTTGGCTTCCTGAGTCTCTAGAATTTCCTTCCTGTAGGGCCCTCCCAGGAAAGTATATTTGTTTCTAGTTCCCCTGAGCTTCCTTACATCCTGCCCCCTACTGAGAGGTTGCCTTCCTGTGAATATCCTCAGAGGCCCACCCATGATTACTAAAAAGATCAAGTTGACAACAAAACTTACCACATTTTCTTTCTTTCTTTTAATTTGCAAGAAGAGAGCATGGGTGTACCATCTCTGAGGATCAGGGAATTCTGTGTGTTTTAACATTGTCTAGGAGTGGGTTAAAAACAAGTGGGTTCTCTTGGGCTGGAGAGATGGCTTAGCGGTTAAGGCACTTGCCTCCAGTGCCTAAGGCCCCGGGGTTCAATTCCCCAGGACCCACATAAGCCAGACCCACAAGGTGATGGCTCTGGTGCGCTCGTTCTCTCTCTCTCTCTCTCTCTCTCTCTCTCTCTGTGCTTGAAAATGAATAAATAAAATATTTTAAGAAAAAAAAATATTGGGCCGGGCGTGGTGGTCCATGCCTTTAATCCCAGCACTTGGGAGGCAGAGGTAGGGGGATTGCCATGAGTTCAAGGCCACCCTGAGACTACAGAGTGAATTCCAGGTCAGCCTGGACTAGAGCGAGACCCTACCTCAAAAAAAAAAAAAAAAAAAGTGGGTTCTCTAAGATAACTCCCTAAAGCGACCCTGAAGTCTTCCTTTAAAAGTCCACTAACTTTGGAGAGCCTAATACCATTGCAAACAAACTCCAGACACATGCACCACTTTGTGTCATCTGGCTTTTCTTGAGTACTGGGGAATCAAACCTAGGCCATTCAGCTTTTTAAGCAAGCTCCTTTAACCACTGAGCCATCTCTCCAGCCCACCATGTGAAATAATCTTGTGAGTCTATTGCTTTTCCCTTTCCTGCCTTATACATTGCTGATTGATGGAGTCATAATACACATTTATATATTTTTAAATATTTTATTTATTCATTCTCAAGCAGAGATAGAGAGGAGAGAGAGAGAGAGAGAGAGAGAGAGAGAGAGAGAGAGAGAGAGAGAGAGAGAGAGAGAGAGAGAGAGAGAGAGAGAACCAGGGCCACCACCCTGCGGGTCCAGCCTATGCGGGCACTGGGTGGGGAATTGAACCCCGGAGCCCCAGGCACCGGAGGCAAGCGCCCCAACCGCCGAGCCATCCCTCCAGCCCCCCCACATTTATATTTTTTAAAAAAGTTTTCACAGTTCTCTGAAAGCATCCTTCTCATTGGAAGGCAGCTATGCTCATCACTGTACCAATGCTACACCTCAGTAGTACTTTTGTACCTTTGCTCTGCTATATACTCCCCTGAAATACCCTACCCTTTCCTCTCTGAGGCCTAAAATCTTTAAAGGCCCTGACCCAAATCTTACATCCTTTAAAATACATTTAAGGGGTGGGGGGAGATGGAGAAATGGCTCAGTAGTTAAGGCATTTGCCTGAAAAGCAGAAGGACCCGAGTTTGATTCCCTAGCACTCACATAAAGCCAGATGCACAAGGTGGCTCATGTGTCTGGAATTAGTTTGTAGTGGCTGAAGACCCTGGTGCACCCATTCTCTCTGTCTGCCTCGTTCTCTCACTCAAATAAAATAAATAAAATATATTTTTAAAAAACTTTAGAAGCTAGACATGGTGCATGCATATAATCGCAACACTTGGGTGGGTGGGGGTGGCAGAATTAGGAGAATTCATGCAGTTTGCAGGGCTGCCAGGGTTATATAATGAGACTGTCTCAACAAATGAAAAGTCAGGCGTGGTGGTGTAGGTTGTTCTCAGCACTTGGCACGTAGAGGTAGGAGGATCACGGGGAGTTTGAGGCCACCCTAGACTGCATGGTGAATTCAAGGTCAGCCTAGACTAGAGCAAGACCCTACCTTGAAAAACCAAAAGGGGGGGGAAATCAAGAATATGAAATTTTACCTTTCAATTTGACTAACAACTCAGTTTAGAGGACTGTGTGGAGTGAAGTACAAAAGCATTGTTTTTAATCATCGGTATAATGGCTCATGCTTTTAATCCCAGGATTCTGGAAGGCTGAAGCCAGAGAATCATGCCTGGCCTGCAGGAGGCCATCCTTGGCTAAGCAGTTCCAGGATAGACTAGGGCTACAGAGACTCTCAAAAATCTGGAAACAAAAACTTGGCGTGGTGGCGCACGTCTTTAATCCCAGCACTCAGGAGGCAGAGGTAGGAGGATCACCATGAGTTCAAGGCCACCCTGAGACTACAGAGTGAATTCCAGGTCAGCCTGGGCTAGAGTGAGGCCCTACCTCAAAAAACTGAAAGAAAAAAAAAAGGAAAACAAAAATCATAACAGGTGATTGTAGGAGTTTGTCTTCTCTACTGAATGAAATTCAATACTGCATTATAATGACATATTTAAGGAGGCAGGCCTGATTTTAAACAGCTACACAATTTGCTCAACTATGAGAGCTGATAAAAGCACAAACTAAAACTTTCCCCAAAGGACCACTAAAAGCACCTGCTCCTCTACCCAGAAAATCCTCCCAGTCCCATGGGTGCCCTTTCCATGCAGGTGGATATCCGTACACAACTGGCACCAGCTGTATATTATCTCTTCAAAGCCAATGGGTTGCAGTGGGATCACTTTAAGAAGGTTGAAGTCTGTAACCTCCCTACAGACAGCAAATAGAAAACAGATGAGGGCTGGAGAGATGGCTCAGCGGTTAAGGCACTTGCTTCCAGTGCCTAAGGCCCCGGGGTTCAATTCCCCAGGACCCATATAAGCCAGACCCATAAGGTGGTGGCCCTGGTTCGTTCGTTCTCTCTCTCTCTCTCTCTCTCTCTCTCTCTCTCTCTCTCTCTCTCTCTCTCTGCTTGAAAAATGAATAAATATTTTTAAAAAATAAAAGGAGGACTAGGGAGATGTCTCAGTGATAAAGTGCTTGTACAAATACCTGAGTTTGGATCCCTAGAACCCACCTAAAAGTTGGATACTATGGTGAGCACACTTTATCTCAGTGTGCTCAGGACAAGAAGGGAGGCACAGAATTTTCTAGAAGCTTATGGAGCATAAATTCTAGTGAACATAGCAATGAATAAGAGATGCCACCTCAAACAGGGTGGAAGGAGTAAATGATAAACACCAAATTCAGGATGGAGAGGGAGAGTATTTAGATCAGAAAGGGCTGCATGAGGGTTTCAACTGTTTTGACTTTGTGTTCAGACCACGTGGCAAATAAATGGTAATTTCCTCCCCCTCCCCCCCAAAAAAAAGCCAGAAACTACAAGGAAAGCCTGGGGTAGTGGCACATGCCTTTAATCTCAGCATTTGGGAAGACAGAGGTAGGAGGATCTCATTGAGTTGAGGCCAGCCTGAGACTAGAGTGAATTCCAGGTCAGCCTAGGCTAGAGTTGAGACCTTACCTGGAGAAACAAACAAACAAACAAAAAACTGAGTTAGATGGCCCATGCATTTAATCTGAGCCTGAGACTATATTGAATTCCAGGTCAGCCTAGGCTAGAGTGAGACCCTACCTCTAAAAAGCAATAATAAATAAATGGTAATTCCTTATACTGTATTTCACTTTTTCCCTCCTGGAATTGTGTCTTGTTATAGCTCTAGGGATAGCATTTCTTTCTTCCTTTCCTTTCCTTTTTTTTTTCTTCCCCCTTTGGGTTAGAGCAAGACCTAAAAAAATTTTTTTAAAGGCCCTTTTAGAAAACGCACAAGGAGGGAGAGAAAATGGACGCACCAGGGCCCCCAGCTGCTGCAAATAAACTCCAAATGAATGGGCCACTCGGTGCATCTGGCTTAACGAGGGTATTGGGGAATTGAACACAAGTCATTAGGCTTTTCAGACAAGTGCCTTGTCTTAACCACTGAACCACCTCTCCAGCCCCATTGCTCCATTTTTAAAATACAATAAAATAATAAAATGGTTCTTGAGGCCTAGGGATATGATTCAGTGGTTAAAGGTGCCTGCTTGCAAAGCCATATGCACAAAGTGGCACATGTGTCTGAGACCCTGGTGTGCTCTCCTCCCCCACTACCATAAAATAAAGGTTCTGGTTTTCGAAGAGTGCAGTCATGGCTGTGGACGATGACTCCGAACAGTTGTTGGCGTGTTCCCTTTCTCCATTTACTGTTGTAACCAATAAAGGATGATGTGCCTTAAAAATAAATGAGTGGAAATGAAAAGTGGGGCTGGGGAGATGGTGGCTCTCACCTGTTATCCCATCATGAGGATGCTAAAGCAGGAGGATCACAGCCCAAAGTAACATTTATTATCTTTATGTAGGTGTGGACACTGCAAGAGGCTTGCCCCTGAGTATGAAGCTGCAGCTACTAGATTAAAAGGAATAGTCCCATTAGCAAAGGTGAGTACAAGTGGATTCCTCAGTAAAGCATATAAAGTATTTTATTTTTAAATATTTTTATTTATTTGTGTGCACATGCACTCACCAGCACATCCTGCCATTGCAGACCAAAAGCACGTTTGCGCCACTTTTTGCATTTGGTTTACCTGAGCAGCTTGGGAATTGAACCTGGGTCAACAGGCTTTGCAAGCAAGTGTCTTTAATGACTGAACCATCTTCCCATCATCTCCCCTCCCTGGAGTATTTTAAATAGTCGTATATAAAATTACCGTTTTTCACTATTCATGATGATAATATTAAAAGCTACTTTCTGACTACTACACACATATTTAGCTCTTGTATTAATTATAGGTTAAGTAGTAAGGAGAGCAAGACCCTACCTCAAAAAACAAGCAAACAAAAAAAAGTAGCCAGGTGTGGTGTCAAATGCCTTTAATCCTAGCACTTAGGAAGCAGAGGTAGGAGGATGGCTGTGAGTTTGAAGCCAGCCTGGGCTAAAATGAGACCCCACCTCAAATATATATATTTGAATATATATATTTGAAAACTACATTTGCCAGGTGTGATGGCACACGCCTTGAATCCCAGCACTCAGCAGGCTGAGGTAGGAAGATCATTGTGAGTTCGAGGCCACCCTGAGACTACACAGTAAATTCCAGGTCATCCTAGACTAGGGTGAGACCCTACCTCAAAAAACAAGAAAACTCCATTTAATCCTGATTTTTGCCATAGAAAAAGTATTTGATCCCAATTTAATTCTTGCCTCAGGTGACTATAGGCAAGAAGCTGCTGTGTATGAGCCTGTGTGACTTCAGGTGCATTAACTTCCTGGACCTCGTTTTATCCATCTTAAAGCACAAAAGTCAAACCAGAATCTAACAAAGATTAACATGAGACAGTATATGCAGGTTGTCTGTAGCAGTCTGGTGTGAAGTAGATGGAATTTGTTTTCCTTCTGTTTAAGAGGTCTCGCTTGATCTGTTTTCTTATGATTAAACTAGTACAAGAGGGCATGTTGAAATACTAGAATTTTGCTAATAGCTAAATTATTTGCAAAATCCAAATGTAAACTTAGCATATGTCTTTTGTTTGTTTGTTTATTTTCAAGGCAGAGTCTTGCTCTATCTAGCCCAGACTGACCTGGAACTCTCTCTGTAGCTCATGCTCCCAAAGTACCAGGACTAAAGGCATGCGCCACCTTGCTCACCTACGAGCATATACCTTTTTTAAAAAAATATTTTTACTCATTTTTTTGCAAGTAGGGAGAGAGAGAGAGAATGTGTGCCAGGGCCTCTAACCACTGTAAACAAACTCTAGACGCGTGGAGCACTTTGTGTCTCTGGCTTTATGCGGGTACTGGGGAATGGAACCCCAGGTCCTTAGGCTTAGCAGGCAACTGCTGGGCCATCTCTCCAGCTCTAGGATGTACCTTTGATGATACTGGTTGAGAGTGGAAATGTAGCCCAGTGGTAGAGCACTTTGTTAGCATATGGAGGACGCTGAGTTTGATCCGAAGTCTAAAGAAGGGAGAGAGAATTTAACTTACTCTTTTGAGACAGGGTCTGATGTAGACCCAGCTGGCCTCAAACTTTCTTTATAGCTGAGGCTGCGTCGGCCTCCACCACCACCTCCCAAGTATTGGGATTACAGGCATGCACCACCACATCCAGCAGAATTTAAAGGATGTAAATACCAATTTTATTGTTTTTCCTAGGAATCTAAATTTTTTTTTTAATTTTTTTGGGGGGGAGCGGGAAATATAAATTTTAAAGAATCTCTTGAGGGCTGGAGAGATGGCTCAGTGGATAAGGCACTTGCTTCTAGTGCCCAAGGCCCCGGGTTCAATTCCCCAGTACCCACGTAAGACAGACCCACAAGGTGGTGGCCCTGGTTCGCGCTCGCTCTCTCTCTCTCTCTCTCTCTCTCTCTCTCTCTCTCTCTCTCTCTCTCATCTCTGCTTGAAAATGAATAAATAAAATATTTTTTAAAAAAAAAAAGAATCTCTTGAGACAGTTCTGATACAGTTAGCACTAATTTGCTTTTAAGATTAAAATGTTGTGTGATATATATGCCAGGAATTGCTTGAAACTCTTGAAACCAATTCTAACTTTTTAAGAATGTAGGAAGAACTTGTAGCACGTATTTGGATGACAAAATAATGTGTGTGGCTTTTATCTTTTAGGTGGATTGTACTGCCAACACAAACACCTGTAATAAATATGGAGTCAGTGGATACCCAACCCTCAAAATATTTAGAGATGGTGAGGAAGCAGGTGCTTATGATGGACCTAGGACTGCTGGTAAGGATCCCGGATTGCATTCTGACTTTTTTGAAGCCATCTTGCTATGTAACCCGGACTAGGCTTGAATTTACCTCTTCCCTTGACTTCATAAGTGATGACATTACAGGCATGAGCCACCAAGCCTGCCTTGGATTATACTCTGGAGACTGTATTAATTTCTGTTTCATTTTGTTTTATAACATACTTCCAGTCTTAAGAATTCCTCATTGAGGGGCTAGAGGGATAGCTCAGTGGTTAAGGCACTTGCTGCAAAGCCTAAAGACCCACGTTCAATTCCCCAGTGCCACAGGTAGCACATGTGTTTGGTGTTGCTCTATTTGCCTGTTTCTCTCAAATAAATTAACTTTTTTTTAAGTTCCTCATTGAACAGATCATTTTGTTAGCCTTTAGTAATATAGATAATTCTTAAGATTTAAGTATCAATTGGTATTCATTTTAAAAAATACTTTTATTTTTCAAAGAAAGAAACAGGCAGGCAGAGTATGAGCCACCAGGATCTCTTGCTTCTGCAAATAACTCCAGATTCATGTGCTACTTTGTGCATCTGGCTTTACTTGGGTACTGGGGAATCAAAGCCAGGATGTCAGGCTTTTATTTATTTGGTTTTTTAAGGTAGCGTCTCACTCTAGCCCAGGCTGACTTAGAACTAACTGTGTAGTTTCAGGCTGGCCTTGAACTCATGGCAATCCTCCTACCTCTACCTAGAATTAAAGGCATGTGCTAGAGAAGCCCCAACTGAGCAGGGCTAGGAACATGGCTAGGCAGTTAAAAATGTTTTTAACAGCCACATCCCCAGCCCTTAAAATTAACTTTATAAATGTATATAGTGTATTTTGATCACATTCATCCTCCACCTTTCCTTGTCCCCCTCCTACTCCTGTCAAGCCCCTTCTTCCCAAATCCCTCTTTTTTGTTTATTCAAGGTAGTCTCACTGTAGCCCAAGCTGACCTGGAGTAGTTCACTATGTAGTCTCAGGGGTTTACTTTGATGTCTTTTTTTTTCTTCTTCTTCTTTTCTGGTAATGGTGACCCATTGGGCTTAATAAGGATTACTTGTATGAGCAGAGGTAGGGGTTATTTACTGAGGCATGGACAGCTTACCAGTGGCTACACCACTGACAGAAATGCCTCACCTTACTTTTTTTTTAAATAACTTTATTAGGACTAAGTATATACATTGTATAAGCAAATCTTATGACTGTGTCCCCATTTCCTTCCTCACTGTCCCCTACCCACTGGGGTACTTCCTCGGTGCATAATACTGGATCTGTCCATAGGATAGGGGACCTTACTTTTTTTTTTTTAATTAATTTATTTGCAAGCAGAGAAAGATAGAGGGAGACACACAGAGAGAATAGGTGTGCATGTGCCTGTGTATGCCTGGCTTTACATGGATACTGGGAATCAAACTCAGGTTATTAGACTCTGCAGACAAGTGCCTTATCCAATGATCCATCTCTCCATCCCTCACCTTATTTATGTGGCAATTACTGAATATCTACTCTGCTGGGCAGTCTAAATATACTAGGTATTTGATACAAACAGAAGATGCTTCCTTATGGGCTGGAGAGATTGCTCAGTGGTTAAGTCACTTGCCCATGTTGGGGGGGTCTCAGACCCCTGGCCCCCTGTGGGTAGCCCAAGTCTCACCGGCCAGCAGGAGAAAGGGCTCGATCAGAGAGTGGTGAGGTAGACATGCGACTGGGAGAATTGTAGGGCAAATCTCATTTAAGCACCCAAAGCCCTTTATAACCTGAGGCTGCATTGTTCAGCCTATTTCTCTCAAGCAATAAGATTCAAATTTTTTGGTGGGAGCCAATCAGCAGAGCCAAGTATACCTCCTTAGGGCTCATTGTTTTACAGCCAATTAGCAGGGTAGTTTGTTCATTTTCAGGAGGCGGTGTTATTGCCAGTAAAATGAAACTCAGCAAGCAGGAACAAGGCTTATCACCTACACAGAATTCAACAAGCAGGATCAAGGCTACTACTTCTGCCTCCTGAGTGCTGGGATTAAAGGTGTGTGCCACCACACCCGGCTTTATTCCATATTCTAAAACTTAGTTTAAGGTTGCTCAGTTAGGCTGGGGCCCAGCAGCCCGGAAAAACCTAACAACCTGGGTTTGATTCCCCAATACCCACATAAAGCCAGATGTATGGAGGGGTATATGCCTCTGGGGTTGGTTTACAGTGGCTGTAGGCCCTGATGCACTCATCTGTCTGTCTGTCTCTCTCCCTCTCTCTCTCCCTTTTTCTCTCCCTTTCTCTCTCCCTCTCCCTCTCCCTCTCCGCCTGGACTAGAGTGAGACCCTACCCCGAAAAACCAAAAAAACAAAAGAAAGAAAGAAGAGAGAGAGAGAGCGCCAGGGCCACCACCTTGTGGGTCTGGCTTATGTGGGTTCTGGGGAATTGAGCCCGGGGCCTTAAGCACTGGAGGCAAGTGCCTTAACCGCTGAGCCATCTCTCTAGCCCGTTGCAGAACTTTTTATGTGTAGCAAAACAAATAGAAACCTCTATCCTTTTGGTTTTTTTTGTTTGTTTGTTTGGTTGGTTGGTTGGTTTTTGGTTTTTTGTTTGTTTGTTTGTTTGTTTTTGAGGTAGGGTCTCACTCTAGCCCAGGCTGACCTGGAATTCACTATGTAGTCTCAGGGTGGCCTTGAACTCATGGAGATCCTCCTACCTCTGCCTCCTGAGTGCTGGGATTAAAGGCGTGTGCCACCACGCCCGGCTATCCTTTTGGATTTTAATGGGTAATAGTGAGAAAGAAAAAAATCATAGGTAAATCTCTGGAAAGCAGTTTAGCTATTAGAAATGCCTATACTCTTTAGCTCAGTGGATTCACTTCTGGGAATTTACCCTATAGGTATACTCTGTTGTGTGCAAACTGACCTTAATAAAAGATTGTTTCTTGAAGAATCATTTGAAACAGCAAAAGGTTGGAAACAAGTGTCATCAAGTGCCATCAGTTGTCCTGGTTAAAGGAGTACTGTTACATCCATACAGGGAAACATTGTGTATAATCAAAAGGTTGACAGGTAGCATTGGTATAAATTATCTCTAAAGTATGTGACATAAGCCAGGCATGTCCATTCCTGTAATCCCAGCTCTTGGAAAATAGTCAGAAGGATCAGCCATGCTGTACAGTTTAGGCTGTATGAGGCTCTATTTCAAAAAGACCAACGAACTAAAACACAAGTGTGTATGTGCTGCCATTTTGAAGACAAAAGATGCTTAGAAAGATATATAAATCACTTCTTGGCCTGTTGGCTATGGTAATATAGAAGGATATCTAGGAGACTCAAATTTTACCCTATAGGAGAGAGGCTAGGTGACTAGGGACAAGAGTGGTAAGAAGGGGCTGGAGAGATGCCTCAGTAGTTAAGGTACTTGGCTGCAAAGCCTAAGGACCTGGATTCAATTCCCCAGGACCCATGTAAAGCCAGATGTACAGGTGGCACGTGTGTCTGGAGTTTGCAGTGGCAAGAGTGGTAAGGAAACCTCATTTGTGGAATAAACCCTGTCTGTGAGGAAAAAAAGAAAGAAAACCTCATTGTATACCTCTTGTACCTTTCGAATTAAAAAAATTTTTTAATTGATTTTTTTTTTTTTGGAGGTAGAGTCTAGCTCAAGCTGATTTTAGATAATAGTTTTGAAAGTAAATTTTATGTATTTGCATGTGGGGGTTGGGCATCAGGAGCTTTTGCCACCATAAACACCAGACACTTGCACCAGCTTGCATGGTGGCTTGGGAATTAACCACTGAGCCATCTTACCACCTTCCTTTTGAATTTTGCATCATGTGAATAATTGCCCTTTCAAAATTAATAAATTGTGTTGCTAAAACTTTTATTTTCTAAGATGGAATTGTCAGCCACCTGAAAAAGCAAGCAGGACCAGCTTCAGTTCCTCTCAGGACTGAGGAAGAATTTAAGAAGTTCATTAGTGATAAAGATGCCTCTGTAGTGGGTAAGTAGCAAATAATTATGTTACAAAGTCAACCGGATTTTTAACCCTCCCTGCCTGGGAAAACAACAGAGTTAAAGCAGTTTAGGAAACCTTGAGGTGTGAGCACTAAAAAATAACTAAGAGAATGACAGAATTGAGTCAGGATGACTATAATATGGAAAAGAATTGTGTTCTTAGAAATCTAACTGTTTTATTCAGTCTAAAGACTAGAAGAGACTAGGAATACTGCCGAATAGTGTCAGATTTATTTATCCATTATAAAATGAAAGCTGTGGAAAATAAGCCTTAAAGCCTCTCAACACTTAATGCTACTTCCCTGTTTAACATGTCTTATAGGTTTCTTCAAAGATCTGTTCAGTGACGCACACTCCGAGTTCCTGAAAGCAGCCAGCAACCTGAGGGATAACTACCGATTTGCACACACCAATATTGAGTCGCTGGTGAAGGAGTACGATGATAATGGAGAGTAAGTGACTGAATCTACTGCCTGTGTCAATCTCTGGTTGTTAGCTGGTGCTTTCTATACCTTTTGTTTCCAAAATTATTGAGTATTTGCTAGGCATTAAGTAAACTCAGTGCTTAGAACTTGTTGCCTGTGGAGGACATCTAGTTGGGGGAGAAAGTATATAAGCAAATTTATGCAAAAATGTAAATGAGCATTATACATATTACATAGTAGGAAAGATATGTACAGGGTTTGTTAGGAATACGAAAGAGGGAAGTTTTATTTATAAATAGAGATATAAGAAAGACAGAATGGGGCTGGAGAGTTGGCTCAGCGATTAAGGCACTTGCCTCCAGTGACTAAGGCCCTGGGTTCAATTCTCCAGGACCCACATAAGCCAGACCCACAAGGTGGTGGCCCTGGCTTTCTCGCTTTCTCTCTCTCTCTCTCTCTCTCTCTCTCTCTCTCTCTCTCTCTCTCTCTCTCTCTCTCTCTCTCTCTCTCCCCCACTGTATCTCTCTGCTTGAAAATGAATAAATAAATTTTTAAAAAAATTAAAAAAAAAAAAAAAAAGACAGAATGGGCAGGGCCTGAAGCCACTGCAGATTCCAGATACATGTGCCACTTTGTGTATCTGGCCCTACATAGGTTCTAGGGAATTGAACTTGAGTCATTAGGCTTTGCAGGCAAGCGCCTTAACCGCTGAGCCATCTTTCTAGCCCCTGTTGCTTTGTTTTTAAAACAATCTTGGGGCTGGGGTGAGAAAGTGGCACATGCATCTAGAGATATTTGCAGCAGGAGGAGCCCTGGGCACCTAGACATTTTCTCTTTCTCTGCTTGCAGATAAATTTAAAAAAAAAATTTTTTTTAATGGGATGGGAAGATGGCTCAGCAGTTAAAGGCACTTTCTTGCAAAGCCTAATGGCCTGGGTTTGATTCCCCAGTATCCACATAAAGCCAGATGCACAAAGTGGTGCAAGTGTCTAGAGTTCATTGAAGTGGCAAGAGTTCCTGGCATGCCCATTCTCATTCATTCTCTCTCAAATAAAATATTTTTAATATTTTTGAAAATATTTTAAGGCCGGGTGTGGTGGCGCACGCCTTTAATCCCAGCACTCAGGAGGCAGAGGTAGGAGGATTACCATGAGTTCAAGGCCACCCTGAGACTACACAGTGAATTCTAGGTCAGCCTGGGCTAGAGTGACACCCTACCTCAAAACCAAAATAAATATATATATATTTTAAGAAAGACAGTCTTGCTGTCTAGCCCTGGCTTCAAATTTAAGGTGTTCCTCCTGCTCCCGAGATTATAGGTGCCAGCAATCTGCCTAGTGAGAAATTTTTCCCAGGCAGGGTATGGTAGTTGACTTACAGATCTAAAGGAATTTAAGCCTCAGCATGTAACCTGCAGTATGGCTAGGATATTGTGGGTTGTTTTGTTTGGTATCTATTTGCAAGCAGAGAGAAAAGGTGAGAATAGGTACACCAGGTCCTTTTTCCACTGTAGAAGAACTCCAGATACATGTGCCACTTTATGCACCTGGCTTTACGTGGATACTGGGGAATTGAATCCCAGACCGGCAGGCTTTGTAAGCAAGCACCTTTAACCTCTGAGCCATCTCCCTAGTCTCTGGATTTTTTTTTTCTTTTGGCTTTTCGAGGTACGGTCTCACTCTAGCCCAAGCTGACCTGGAATTCACTGTGTAGTCTCAGGGTGGCCTCGAACTCACGGCAATCCTCCTACCTCTGCCTCCTGAGTGCTGGGATTAAAGGCATGCACCACCATACCCAGCTCTTTTGTTTTAATTTGATTTGTTTTATTTTTGAAGCAAGGTTTTTACTCTAACTCAGACTGACTTGGAACTCACTCCGTGGCACCATGGTGGCCTCAAACTCATGGTGATCCTCCTACCTCAGTCAGCATCTTGAATGCATTTTATTGAAAGGCATGTGCTAGCATGCCAGGCTTTTTAAAAAAAAAAAAAAATTTTTTTTTTTTTTTATTTCTTAGAGAAAGGGCAGACAGAAACAGAGTAAGTCTAGGCACACCAGGGCTTCCTGCCACTAAAAACAAACTCCAAACCCATATGTCACTTTCTGCATCTGACTTTTATGTGGGTTCTGGGCAATTGAACCTGGGCCTTTGGGATTTGCAAGTAAGCAAGTGCCTTTAGCCACAGAACCATCTCTCCAGTCCCTGCGTATTGTTTTTGAACAAGATCATAGTGAATGGTAAAGTTATATAGGAAAGAGACAAAATTTTAGACTGTAAGTACCATAGGGTGGCCTCCAAGAATCTAAACCAAATGGTAAGGGAAAGGAAGAGATGTAAGTTAAAAAAAAAAAAAAATAGAAATAAAGTACTGGAGAGATGGCTCAGCAGTTAAGGTGCTTGCCTGCAAAACCTAGTGACCGGTTTTGATTTACCAGTGCCTATGTTAAGTGAGATGCACAAAGTGGCACATGCATCTGGAGTCTGTACAGTGGCTAGAGGCCCTGGTGTGCTTGCTTTCTCCTTTCAAATAAATAAATTAAAATGTTTAATTAAAGAAAAAAGCTGGGCATGGTGGCACACACCTTTAGTCCCAGCACTTGGGAGGCAGAGGTAGGAGGATCACTGTGAATTCCAGATCAACGTGGACTAAAGTGTCTTTCTGACTCTGGGAAGAAAGAAAGAAAAACAAGGATTTTTCTGCTCTAATTCCTGTTGAGCTTATGAAAAAACTGAAGCTTTACAGAATTAGATTACCTGGTCTGTCTTTGAAATCAGTAGTGGAGCTAAAATTGGAATCATGGACTCTTAATTTCCAACCCTTCGGACCCACTTATTATACTCAAGATGGGTTGTTTAGTCCCCCCTCCCCCAATTTATTTGCACATGCATGCCAGGGTTTCTTGTCACTGCAAATGTACAGCAGACACATGGGCCACTGTATCCAGCACGTGGGTGCTGGGAAATTAAACCTGGGCCAGCAGGCTTTACAAGGAAGCATCTTTAACCACTGAGCCACCTCCCCCCCTTTTATACTTTTGTTTGTTGGGTTTGTTTGTTTATTGAACCCATGACCCCTTGCATGGTTGGGTGAGTTGAGCACTCTACCTCTGAGCTGTAGAGTATTTGAGAAAGGGTCTACCTTGTTTGCCTAGCTGGCCTCCAACTCCCAGGTGTCAGGATTACACAGTGCCTGGGTAATCTGACTTCTTCTTGTTGTTATTTGATTTTTTTAAACATATTTATTTATTTGCAAGCAGAGAGAGAGAGAGAAGAAAAATAGAGAGAATGTGCATGCCATGGCCCCCAGCCACTGTAAACAAACTCCATGTGCATGGAGAATCACACCCAAGTCATTAGACTTTGTAGGCAAGCGCCTTAACCATTGAGCCATCTCTCCAGCCCTAATCTGATTTTTTTTTTTTTTTTTAAATATGAAAGACAGGGCTGGAGAGATGGCTCAGGGGTTAAAGCACTTGCCTCCAGTGCCTAAGGCCCCTGGTTCAATTCCCCAGGACCCACATAAGCCAGACCCACAAGGTGGTGGCCCTGGTTCGTTCTCTCTCTCTCTCTCTCTCTCTCTCTCTCCCCTTGAAAAATGAATAAATAAAATATTTAAAAAATAATAAAATAAAAAAAATAAAATATGAAAGACAATTCTGCTTTCTACTAATAAGTAATTATTTCTTAAAGGGGCATCACCTTATTTCGTCCTTCACACCTAGCAAACAAGTTTGAAGACAAAACTGTGGCATACACAGAGCAGAAAATGACTAGTGGCAAAATTAAAAAGTTTATCCAGGAAAACATGTGAGTATCACATTATGCCTTGTCTGGGATTTCTTTGTTTCACTTTATTTTGTTTACCTCAGTTATTAAAGCAGGGCTATGTTTTGGCTTAAGGCCTATACAAAGGATTATAACAATAATAATTTAGGTACATAATATTAAAGCAGTAATGTGTGGGTCCTTACCATAGTCCTGCAAGATATATTTTTAAAGCTTGTCGTAAATGTTTAAAATGGCCTTTCTTCTTACTCGGGCATGGTGGCGCACACCTTTAATCCCAGCACTCTGGGAGGCAGAGGTAGGAGGATTGCCATGAGTTCAAGGCCAACCTGAGACTACATAGTGAATTCCAGGTCAGCCTGGGCTAGAGCGAGACCCTGCCTTGAAAAAACAAAAATAAATAAATAAAATGACCTTTCTTTATAAATTCTATCATTTCATGATAATAATATAAGCATAATACACCTAGAAGTTGTCAAGATAATAATGGATTGTTTCCTTGCAGTTTTGGTATCTGTCCTCACATGACAGAAGACAATAAAGATTTGATGCAGGGCAAGGACTTACTTATGGCTTACTATGATGTGGACTATGAGAAGAATGCCAAAGGCTCTAACTACTGGAGAAACAGGTAAGAAGAATCAGGGCTGGAGAGATGGCTCAGCGGTTAAGGCACTTGCCTCCAGTGCCTGAGGCCCTGGGTTCAATTCCCCAGGACCCACATAAGCCAGACCCACAAGGTGATGGCCCTGGTGCGCGCGCTCTCTCTCTCTCTCTCTCTCTCTCTCTCTCTCTCTCTCTCTCTCTCTCTCTCTCTATATCTCTCTCTCTCTCTGCTTAAAAATGAATAAATAAAATATTTAAAAAAAAAAAAAAGAAGAAGAAGAAGAATCATTTTCCCCTTGGTAGACAAGTTTCCCCAGCGCAGTCACAGTCTCATGATCTTGTCACCATGTGATGCAAGATCGGACAAGAAGGGATATAAGGCCTGGGATGTTGGGAGAGTGCTTGCTTAGCATGCACAAAGCCATGGTGTGCTTTACAGCACTATCTATCTATCTATCTATCTATCTATATCTATCTATATATATATTTTTTTGTTTGTTTGTTTGGTTTGGTTTTTCGAGGTAGGGTCTCGCTCTAGCCCAGGCTGACCTGGAATTCACTATGTAGTCTCAGGGTGGCCTTGAACTCATGGCAATCCTCCTACCTCTGCCTCCCGAGTGCTGGGATTAAAGGCGTGCGCCACCACGCCCGGCTACAGCACTATATTTTTTAAAAAGGGAAATTTAAGGGATGGTGAAATGGCTCAGTGGTTAAGGCTAAGGCCCTGCGTTCAATTCCCCAGTACCCACATAAGCCAGACCTACAAGGTAGTGGCCCTGGTGCTTGCTTGCTTGCTCGCGCGCTCTCTCTCTCTCTCTTTCTCTCTCTCTCCCTCCTTCCCTCCCTCCCTCCCTCCCTCTCTCCTTCCCTCCCTCCCTCCCTCTCTCCCTCTATCCCTCTTCTCCCTGTATCTCTCTGCTTGAAAATGAATAAATAAAATATTTTTTTTAGGGCTAGGGAGATGGCTCGGGGGTTAGGGCGCTTGCCTTCAGCCTAGGGCCCCCGGTTCAATTCCCCAGGACCTGCGGGGTGGTGGCCCTGGTGCTCTCTCTGTCTCTCTCTCTTTGTCTATCTCTCTGCTTGAAAATGAATAAATTGAGTATTTAAAAAGAAACAAAAGAAAAATCAGCAAAAAAAAAATTTTTTTTCAAAAGGGAAATTTAAAGGGATGGGGATTGCTCATTGGCTAAAGTGTCTACCCCTTTATCCCAAATGCACATAAGAAGCTGGAATTTACGGTGGGCTTCTGTTATGCCAGCACATCGACAAAGAGAGGACAACAGCAGAGTGTGAATCTAGAGAAACCCTGCCTCAAATGAGGTGGGCAAAGACCAACCCAAAAGTGTCATTTGGCCTACATAAGCTCACTGTGACAGGTGCACTTTCTCACACACAAGCACTCAAGAAAAAACTGGCCAGGCGTGGTGGCGCACACCTTTAATCCCAGCACTTGGGAGGCAGAGGTAGGAAGATCGCCATGAGTTCAAGGCCAGCCTGAGACCACATAGTGAATTCCAGGTCAGCCTGGACTAGAGCAAGACCCTACCTCAAAAAAAAATAAAAAAAAAATAAAAAATTGGTGAGTTGGCATGTGCCTGTCTGTAATCCAGAGGCAGAGGCAAGAAAATCTGAAAGTCAAAGTCATCCTTCCTTGTTTACATTCAGTCCTCTCCAAAAAAAAACAAAAGAAGCTGACATTGGGAGGCTGAGGTAGGAGTATTTGCTGTGAGTTCAAGGCCAGCCTGGTCTACAGAGTAAGTTCCAGTTCAGCCTTGGTTAGAGCAAGACCCTGTCTCATAAAAAAGAAAGAAGCTGGGCGTGCACACCTTTAATCCCAGCACTGGTGAGGCAGAGGGAGGAGGATCACCATGAGTTCAAGGCTACCCCGAGACTACATAGTGAAGGTCAGCCTGGGCTAGAGCAAGACTCTACCTAGAGGGAGAGGGAGAGGAGATTAGAATGGGCTATTTAGCTCCAAAAAACTTCATTTCAAGACACAAAGACAAATAACATGGTGTTTCTAAATCTATTAGGCATGTCTTGTGTAGGTGTTCCTGTGCTTTATGATACAAGGACTTGAAAGCGTACAGCAAAATATGCAGTATTTTGTACTTGCCCATTAATAGTCTCCAGTTTATGTTTTCAGATCAGCTATTATACCTGCAATGGATTTTACAGTTATATAATATAAGGTACCACCAAGTTAGCAATGACCTTCATTAAGCTGCTAAAGTATGCCATAATCAGTGCCCAGGAATGCAAGTTCAGGCTGCTTGCAAATGGCTGAGTTCTTGCTTTCTAGGTTGCTGTTTGTTAGTTGCAAAAATGCTTTTAATTCATGTGGTATGATCTTGGCACAAATATCTCTTATTTCTCACAGAGTGATGATGGTGGCAAAAAAATTCCTGGATGCTGGACACAAACTCAACTTTGCTGTAGCTAGCCGTAAAACGTTTAGCCATGAACTGTCCGATTTTGGCTTGGAAAGTACTACTGGGGAGGTTCCCGTTGTTGCTATCAGAACTGCTAAAGGAGAGAAGTTTGTTATGCAAGAGGAGTTCTCGTAAGTTGGCTCTATATACTATTGAATATTTATATATAAAGAACGACATTGAATGTGAAGGTAGGTCTTCTAGTTTAAAACCCATAGCTTGTTTTTCCCAGTTTAGTTACTTTTTTAAAAGATTATATCCTTAATAAGTTGTGCAGAACAACAAAAGGATAGCAGCTTGATATTCTTGCATAGTAATGCATGCCTGTAATGCTAGCTGGCACTTGGAGGTAGAAGCCGCAGGACCATGAATTGAAAGCTATCCTCAGCTATTTAGCAAGTTCCAGGACAGCTGCCTGTGTTACATGAGACCATGTATCACAAAAGGGGGTTGGGGGCACTTGGGACCTGGCTCAGTAGTTAAAAGCCTAATGGCCCTGGTTTGATTCCCCAGTACCCATATAAAGCCAGATGCACAAAAGTGGTGCATTAATCTGGAGTGGCTCTTGCATACCAATTCTCAAATATATTCTATCACTCATATCTCTCTCCCTTGGCAGAATTTCTCTCTAGCCAGGCTGACCTGAAATTCACTTTGTAACCCCAGGATGGCTTTGAACTTACAGTGACTCTCCTATCTTAGCTGGAACTAAAGGCATGTACCACCACACCCAACTCTTTCTGTTTGCCTCTCTTTTATTTTCTCTCTCATAAAGTAGTAGAGAAGGTTGGATAGCCTCTTTGAATTTGATGTAATTCCAAACCAAACCCTGGTTGGCCTTAAATGTCCATCCTTTGAATACCACTTAGGCCTAATGTAAACAGGGGGTAGGAACCCAGACATAATGTTTACCTTCACCTTCTGAGGCTTTGCAAAATAAAACTAAGAGAAAACCTTCCTTGTGGGTCAGTTAATAAAACAAGACACTATAAATAGGAAATAAACACCTTTCTCCAAAACGGCAAGACTCAGTTCTCATAGATACCAGTCTAGCTAGGTTTGGCGATGCATGCCTGAATCCCAGCACTTGAATTAGCCTAGACTATAGGGCAAAACCCTACCTTTTAAAAACAAAGAAAAATAACTGCAAAAGACAACATTCCTTCTGAACTTTGTAGTAAACAAAGAATATACTAGAAATAGAAAGTGGTGTTTTGTTTTTCAGTTTAGTGATTCTGCATATTTAGATCAGCTAAAAGCTATGAAATTAAAGTTAGCCTATATAGAAACTATTCAGAAAAATTGCTTGTAATCATAGGGTGTGGTGATGCATGCCTTTAACTCCAGCACTTGGGAGACAGAGGTAGGAGGATCAATCTCTGAGAGTTTGAGGCCAGCCTGGACTATGTAGTAAATTCCAGGTCAGCCTCACCTAGCGCAAGACCCTACCTGGGGGAGGGCAGGTTTGTAATCCTCAGTGGTGATATTGTCTTCCCATTTTCAGGCGAGATGGCAAGGCTCTTGAGAGGTTTCTACAGGATTACTTCGATGGCAGCTTAAAGAGATACTTGAAGTCTGAACCTATTCCAGAGAGCAATGATGGACCTGTAAAGGTATGCTGCGAACCTCATCGATCAAGCCTATGAGCAGTTGTTTCCTCACTGCTGGGTCTAAACAGACCTTAAGGGGCTGTGAGGACTGCTCAGTGGGAGCAGCAGTTATTTGTAAGGACAAGGGGATCAGAGTTGGAGTCCTAGCATCCGTGTGAAAGCTGTAGGTAGCATTTGCTTTATTTCCTGCGACTTCCTGAACATAGTTTGGCAAGTGATAGGAGGATGCATTGATTAATGGGGAATGGGAACTCTAAAGTCTGTAAGTGTGATTTGGGTTTCCATGACATACTCAGTGACAACGCATCAAACTTGAGGAGAGTTGGGTCCAGAAACAGCTTGTGAATGTATTTTTCATCTTGCCTTAGAACTAGAAAATCTTTTGTATTTTGTAGGTAGTGGTAGCAGAAACTTTTGATGAAATAGTGAATAATGAAGATAAAGATGTCCTGATTGAATTTTATGCCCCTTGGTGTGGTCACTGTAAGAATCTGGAGCCCAAGTATAAAGAACTGGGAGAAAAGGTAAGTCTGAACCCTATTTTTAACAGTTTACTTATTTTCTCTTGACTGGCCCCAGGGATTTAGATAACCAACTTTGTACACATCAGACTCTATATCATGGTTTAAAATGTTTAGGAACTTCTGAATTTTGACTTGTATAGATTCATATATTTCTTCTTAAAACACTTGGCGTAGTAACTCATAATTAGTAATAAGTAAATTTGAAGGTGGCCGTATGTAGTGTTTATTTTGCTGGGGGGGTGGGGTTTGAGGCAGGAAATCATTGTGCAGCCCAACAGAGCCTATACATTTGCCCGGCCTCCTGGCTTTAGATGTAGTCTTGATACCCAGGAACCCATAGAAGAAAGAAAAGCTGGGAGGTAGGTACTGTTTGAAAGCATCACTACTCTCCCCATGTAAGCAACAGCTAATCTAGCTGAAGACTGAGGTTGCCTGAAGTTATGAGTCAGTAAGTCTGCCTAAGTCACTGAGAACTTGATTTGTTTGGAGATGTTTATCAGCTTCTTTGTTTCTTTTTGGTTTCTTAAGACTTCAAGTAGCCTAGGCTAGCCTCAAATTGGCTTTGTATCTTTTTGGCCAAGCTTCCAGAGGTCCTGGGATTACATGTGTGAGCCATCATATCTGGCTGTTTATCGTTGTTATTGAAAGAATTTTAAAATCCACCATTTTATTAACAGCTCAGCAAAGACCCAAATATCGTCATAGCCAAGATGGATGCCACAGCCAATGATGTGCCTTCTCCATATGAAGTCAGAGGGTAAGCCAGAGGGCTTATTTGTTTAGATTGGCCTCAACTGTCTGAGCTCACGCTAACATGGCCTCCACTGCCCGTGTGGATTGGGGTTGCAGGTATCGGCCCATTTCTTGACTAGACATGGTATTGATACTCTTCATAGTCAACTTCAGGACATAGCCTTTCTTGACTTAAAAAGGGTTTTTTTGGCTTTTGTTTTTCATTTTTATTTTTTTGAGAGAGAGAGAAAGAGGGGGGGGCAGGAAGAATGAGTTTGGGGCACGTGAGCCTCCTGCCACTGCAAACTCCAGATGCATTCGCCACTTTGTACATCTAACTCAGGCTGTCTGGCTTTGCAAGCAAGTGCCTTTAGCAGCTGAGCCCTCTCTCCAGCTCTTGACTTAGTTCTGCAGTGAGTAGCCCTTCATATGACTACTGGCAGAAATTTATGAGCTCTCATTCAGAGTTTGGTTTGCTTATTTTTTTCTGTGCTAAGAAGTTTAAGGCCTCATGAATACTAGGCAGGTGTTCTGCTAGGGAGCTATATTCCCAGCCCTTACTCAGCTTCATTAGGATACAGCATAACCATTGGTGGAGATTTTGGAAACAATTCCCAGAAAGTTATTGAGGGAGGTATATATCAAAGTTAATATGGGATTGGAAATTAACTAACTTTTTTTTTTTTACTTTATCTAGTTTTCCTACCATCTACTTCTCACCAGCCAACAAGAAGCTAAATCCAAAGAAATATGAAGTAAGTAATTAATTGTCCCAATTTCCTAAAATATACAAATAAACATGCACACATACAAACACACACAAACTCAGGCCTTGTATTTAGCCAGAAATTGTTTCATTTCTCAGTAAGGTCATCCTATTGGGAGAAAAATGCAAAATTATTGAAAAATTAAACTTTCAAAATGATCTTTTTGTTTGTAGGGTGGCCGTGAATTAAATGATTTTATTAGCTATCTACAGCGAGAAGCTACAAACCCCCCCATTATTCAGGAAGAGAAACCCAAGAAGAAGAAGAAGGCACAAGAAGATCTCTAAAGCAGCAGCCAAGCGTGCGTTCCACTTTGTAAAGGACTCTTACAGCAGGATGCAAAGAACACTGGCGAGGAGGACAGAATGGAGAGCATTTGAATCCTGTTCAATTTTCTCTAAACTGTTTCTTAGCTGCATTGCCAGGACCAGTTTATGTTTTCGGTTTGGGGGGAAATTATTTGTGTTGGGGAGAATGTTGTGGGGGTTGGGGGTTATTTTCTAATTTTTTTTGTACATTTGGAACAGTGACAATAAATAAGCCCCCTTTAAACTGTCTTTTTTTCCTCCCACGCCGAATGGAGAATCAGATAATTGCCCAGTAGACATGTGGTAATGATGAAACTGTTCTGTAATCTGTATTGTTAAATATATATAACTAAGCCAGGTGTGGTGGCATACACTTGAGAGGAAGTGGAAGCAGGAAGATCAGAAGTTCAAGGTCATCTTTGACTACACAGCAAGTTTTAGGCCAGCCTGGGTTTTCAGAGACTATCTCAATTTTTAAGAACAGGGAAGGGGCCAGGTGTGGTTTAATCCCAGCACTCCCGGGGCAGAGATAGGATTGCTGTGTGTTCAAGGCCACCCTGAGACTGCATAGTGAGTTCCAGGTCAGCATCTACAGACTAAGTCCATGATTGTCATTAAATACAACTGTGTGTGTGTGTGAGTGCATACATGTATGTTCACGTAGAGGCCACAGAGGCACCTTCCTCTATTGCTTTGCACCTTATTGAGTCAGGGTCTCAATAAACCTAGAGCTCATCAGTTCAGCTAGACTAGCCAGTGAGCTGTAGAGATTCCCGTCTTCCTCTCCTCTCCACTGTTGGGATTACATGTGTGCACCACCAAACCTGTCATTTTACATGGGTGGTAGGGATCAGAACACACATGTCCTCAGGCTTGTTTCACCCATGAAGCCATCTCCTCAGCCTCTAATTCTAGTTTTAAATAAAAATACTTGAGGGCTGGAGAGTTGGCTCAGCGGTTAAGGCACTTGCCTCCAGTGCCTAAGGCCCTGGGTTCAATTCCCCAGGACCCACATAAGCCAGACCCACAATGTGGTGGCCCTGGTGCTTGCTTTCTCTCTCTCTCTCTCTCTCTCTGCTTGAAAATGAATAAATAAAAATATTAAAAAAAAAATACTTGAGGCAGAGGTAGGAGGATCACGGTGAGTTCAAGGCCACCGTGAGACTACATAGGGTGACTGGGTAGATGACTTGGCAGCCTGGACTAGAGTGAGACTCTACCTCAAAAAAATGAAAAACCAGAAAAAAAAAAACTTGAGGCAGACAGAATGGGTGTGCCAGGGCCTCCAGCCACTGTGAACACATGCCACCTTGGGCATCTGGTTTCATGTGAGTACTGGGGAATCTAACTCGGATCCTTAGTATTTGCAGGCAAGTGCCGTAACTACTGAGCCATCCCTCCAGCCCTTCACTTTATTTACAGTTTCCATGATTATAGGCAATAAACCATTCCCTCCCTTCCCCACTTTCCCCCTCTCAAATTCACCTACCATCATCTCCCCTCTATCAATTAGTCTCTTCTTTATTTTGTGTCCCCCAAAATCTTTATAAATTCTGGACAATCTCACTCTATAGCCCAGGCCGCCTCACATTTATGGTGATCTTGGTTCAGCTCTGGCTTCTCTGTTTCCTATGCTTTTAGCCTAGGGTTGAACTAGTAAAAAGGCCTTTCCCTTTGGGCTATGCCCTACAGTTGGGTAACTGCTTATCCTTACCACGATGCTAAGCTTTCTTCATGTTTCTATCTCCCAAAGATTATTCTCGGTACAGAAATGCCCTGTGGGGGTGTGGCATCAAGTTGGAGTTGTATCCAACTTGTTTGAGGAATTGCTGATACTGCATAGTAAGCTCTTCCCCCAAAGCCTCTAGGGTCCATTAACTTTCCAACAAAGTAGGGAAAAGGCAATATCATTCCTGACTGAGTGAAGCCTCAACTCTTCTACACCAAGGAGGAACAAAAAGGGTCAGAACAGGAGCTGGAGAGATGGCTCAGTGGTTAAGGCACTTGCCCAGTACCTAAGGCCCCAGGTTCAATTCCCCAGTATCCACATATGCCAGATCCACAAGGTGGTGGTGGCCCTGGTGCACATGCGCTCTCTCTCTCTATCCTCTCTCTATTTCTCTGCTTAAAAAAATATTTTTAAAAATGGGTCAGAACACAGTGATTTGAGGCAAGGTCTTAGTTTAGTTCAGGCTGACTGGGACCTCACTCTGAAGCCTTGAACTCATGATGGCCTTGAACTCATGGCAATCCTACCTCAGCCTTCCCAGTGCTGGGATTAAAGGTGTCTGCCACTATGTCTAGCTTGAGTGATCCATTTTAGTTCAAATGAATTAACATTTTCCTCTTTTTGTAGCTAAATCCAAATCTTGTCCACAATTACTGCTTTTTGATCCCTAGATAAAACTAGCTAGATTCCTAATTTTAGGTGACCCTAAAACCCTCTCAGTACTTTAATCTCAATTTATCTATTATAAATTGGGCTTTTCAGAACAAAACACACATCAAAATCATGCATTGTGCCTGGCTTGGTGGGGAACACACCTTTAATCCCAGGCAGAAGTAGGAGGACTACTGTGAGTTTGAGGCCAGCCTGGGACTAGAGTGAATTCCAGGACAGCCTGGGCAAGAGCAAGACCCCACCTCAAAAAAAAAAAAA
>PVHP010014352.1:0-39189 GCA_004024765.1 Zapus hudsonius | reverse complement strand
AGATGTCTCAGTGGATAAAAGCTTTTGTTGTGTAACCCTGACGAGCTGAGTTCAGATGCCCAGAACCCACATAACCAGATGCGGTGGCAAGTAATGCAATTGCTTGTAATCCCAGCCTTCCTACAAAACGGGAGGTGAAGACTGGAGAATCCTAGAGGCTTATGGGTCAGGGAGCCTAGTGTGTGCAGTGGTGAACAAGGTGCTTCAAACAAGGGAGACTGAGGACCCACACCCGACCTTGTTTTCTGATCATAGCAGATGCACGCTGGCACTCACACATAGACTCACACAAAGAATGATAAACAAGGAAAGGGCATCGTGGAATATTGTCTATATGTCTGGAGGTTATCAATAAAAGGAAATGCAGTCAGGCATGGTGATGCACACCTTTAATCCCAGCACTCAGGAGGGAGAGGTAGGAGGATCACCATGAGTTGGAGGCCAGTTTGTAACTATGTAGTGAATTCCAGATCAGCCTTGGCTAGAGCGAGATGCTTCCTTGAAAAACCAAAGAGAGAAAGAGAGAGAGAGAGAGAGAGAGAAAGGGAGAGAGAAGAAAATGCCTCAGAACACCTTCAAATTTGAGTTTTGAGATGGATAAATATAAAATACCTCTGATTCCCCAACTACAGTGGGTCTATTCATTCCTACTTCACCCTACAGAGCAACCATTACTGTCTTCTCTCTCTTTCCTTCCCACACTCCTATCTCTCCTCTTCACCCCCTCACACTCTTCAGTTCTTGGAATTTTAGGATTCATATTCTGGAACTTGAGCAGGAAGTGGGTCTCCTGAAAGAAGAAGATTACACATGCCTGTTTCACTTATCTTTGGCTACATAACAAACCACCCCAACACTTAGCAGCTAAAAACAACAGCCACGTTCTTATCTCCCGATTCTCAACAGCCTGATTCTTTTTTCTAGTCTCCTTAGACCAGCATCTTCTGTGGCTGCCTGAGTGTGGTGCAGCTGAACGGGCAAGATGGCATCACCCATGTCTGACTAGAAGAAGAGCTCAGCTGGGTAGCCTGGGATAGCCACACCCTGCCATCTCAGAGACCTCCTTTCTCCCATGTTCTTGTTACACCATCCTTCCTAGCTAGCAGGATTTCTGACATGTCTGCTCAAGACTCCAAAGCCAGGCCCTTTTCAGGCCGACATCCCCAGGCCAGCCAGGCTCGGTGTGTCAGGGGACTACAGAAACAGGAGGCACGTGGGGGTGACTCCACCTTTGAAGAAAGAAAACCACAGTGCTTCAGTTAATAGGGTTCAGGCGTTAACGTCTGACAAAGTAGCTCTGGAAACTATCCATTGTCACCTGGTGTTGCTAAACATTCAAATATGGATGTTGAACTTTAAATATTTTGTTGTTCTGGTTTTTTTTAAGAAAAGACACATATTGGGGCTGGAGAGATTGCTCAGCAGTTAAGGCACTTGCCTCCAGTGCCTAAGGCTCTGGGTTCAATTCCCCAGGACCCACATAAGCCAGACCCACAAGGTGGTGGCCCTGGTGCTCTCTCTCTCTCTCTATCTCTCTATCTCTTTCTCTGTATCTCTTTGCTTGAAAATGAATAAATAAAATATTTTTTAAAAAAAGAAAAGATACTTATTTATGAGAAAGAGTGTGTATATGGGTCTCTTGACACTGCCAATGAACTCCAGATGCATGCACCACTTTGCACATCTGGCTTTACCTACGTACTGGGGAATTGAACCCCAGGGCTGGCAGGATTGCAACCAAGTGCCTTTAACCACTGAGCCATCTCCCCAGCCCTCTGGTTTGGTTGTTTTTGAGGTAGAGTCTCACTCTAGCCCAGCTGACATGAAACTCATTATGTAGCCCCAAGCTGGCCTCAAACTCACCGCGATCCTCCTACCTCTGCCTCCTAAATGCTGGGATTAAAGGCATATGCCACCATGCCTGGCCGGTTTGGTTTTTGATACAGTGTCTTTTGTAGCCCAGGCTGGCCTTGAACTCCTGATCTTCCTTCCTCCACCTCACAATTCTGCAGGCATGTGCCACCACACCCAGAGATGTTGTAATTCTTTTTTTTTTTTTCTTTTTTGAGGCAGGGTCTCGCATTTACAACTTCTATCTCTTGCTTTCAAATAGCAACATTTAGCTTCTCTGTTATAAATACTCTGCTTAGTTCATAAGGTGGGAGATTCAGCCCCTAGTTTTCCCATGATCTCATCTTTCCTTCTATCGGCTGATTTTTTTTTTTTTTTGTCTTTGCTGAGACAAGTTTTGGTCGAACTCACAGCAATCCTCTTGCTTCGGCTCCTCAAGTGCTGGGATTGCAAGAGTGAACCACCAAGCTTTTCTTCACCTCAGTTTTAAAAACGTATAGAAGGAGGCCTGTGGAAATGGCTCAGCAGTTAAAGGCTCTTGCTTACAAAGCTTGACCACCAGTTTTCACGCCCCAGCATCCTTAAAGTGGCATTTGAGTCTGGCATTCATTTGCCGTAGCAAGAGGGATTAAAGGCTGTGCCCACTGTGCCCAGCCAGACTGTCTCTTTTATAATTGTACTTTCTCTGTTCTCTCTTTTATACTGCATTTTGTTTACCCATGAACATTAGGACCCTTTCTACCTTTTTTGTTATTGTGAATAATGCTGTAACCATCAATATGCATGTATCTGTCTGAATCCCTGCTTCCAGAACTTTCAGCAAATAACTTTTGAAGAACCACTGAGCTTCTCCACAGTGGCTGCATCATTTCACATTCTTACCAGCAAAGCATAAGAAATCCAATTTCTCTCTATCCTCATCTACCCTTATTTTCCTCTACTTTTATTTTTCTGTTTTCAGTGCTGGGGCTTGAACCCAAGGCCCCTCACGTGCTAGGCAAGTGCTGTACCCTGGGCTACACTTTTTTTTAAAATTCATTTTCAAGTAGAGAGATACAGAGAGAGAGAGACAGAGAGAGAGAGCACATCAGGGCCACCACCTCGTGGGTCTGGCTTATGTGGGTCGTGGGGAATTGAACCCAGGGCCTTAGGCACTAGAAGCAAGTGTCTTAACCGCTGAGCCATCTCTCCAGCCCTGGGCTACACTCTTGATCCACCTTTTTCATTTTTGAAATTTATGTACGTGTGTGTGGGGTGTGTGCATGCCATGACACACATGTGGTGGTCATTGATTTGCCCGTGCTCCACCTCCTTAGTACAGGGTCTCTTACCACTGCAAATGAACTGCTGGACTGCAAACAAATAACAGACAAGGTGGCTGGGAGCTTCAGATTCTGCTCCAGCTCCGCCTCTCATTGCGCAGGTGTGCTGGGATCACACGTTCATGGGCCACTGTGCATGTAGCTTTCAGCAGTGCTGAGCTCAGCCATTTCAGGCCCCTCAGGCCTCAGGCCTGTGCGGGGAAAGCACTCTTAATGACTGAGCCATCTCTCCAGCCCCTTTGCCATCTTTTCTTTTGATGATAGCTATTTTAATAGGTTGTGAAGTGACATCTAATTTTGCTTTTTTAAAAAAAATTATTTGCATTAATGTGTGTGCACATGACAGAGCCAGACTACTACTACTACTACTACTATTATTAAACACCAGATGCTTGTGCCACTTTTTTGTGTTTACATGGGTGGCTGGGAATTGAATCCTGGTTTGCAGGCTTTGCAAGCAAGTGTCTATAGCCGCTGACCCGTCTTCCCAGCCCCTAGCTGTGTTTTTGATTTTCATTTCCCTAATGCCTAATGACATTGAACCTCTTTCCACTGTTTTTGCTAGTTTGCCCTGCATTTCTCTGATCCTCCTGCAAGAGGGATTTGAAATGCAACATGAACCAGAAGATGTTCAATTTAAGAATACTTTAAAAAGATTGGCTTACTGATTATATTTTGCTTTTGTCACCATGAAAGGATTTAATTAAAACTACCATGTGCTATCACACCATCATTTTGTAAAAACAACTTTAGCTTTTTAAAAAGACCTGAAATAAAGAAGAGTTTTTGAATTAATTTAGTTTTAGGAAAACTTACTTGATTGTCCATATCTTGCACATAACTTTCCAACTTTCTGTGGTTTTTAATGTTTGCTGGCATGAAGCAAACATCTTTAAAGGGAGAAACATGCTCCCAGGATGGGCACACAGAAATAGTTCATGGAGATAAATATCAGAACACCTATTCATTTTTTTAAATCTGTAAGTAAACACATGAGGCTTTTTGTTGTTTTTGAGACACTGTCTCACTATGTAGCCCAGGATGGCTTTAAACTTGAGATCCTCCTAGCTCAGCCTCCCTAGGGCTGGGAGTACAAGTGTGCATCTCTATGCACAATTTAGTGGAATATTTATAAATGTGTAATGAGATGGGGAGTGTAGGGATTTCCTGTGCTTTTGGAGTACCCAAGCTTTTTAGAAAACCAGCTCAGCAGTCTAAAAATATTTTTATTTATTATTTGCAAGCAGAGAGAGACAGACAAACACAGAGAGAGGGAGACACAGAGAGAATGGGCACACCAGGGCCTCTAGCTGCTGCAAAGGAACACCAGATGCATGCACCATTTTGTGCATGTGACTTTATGTGGGTACTGGGGATCAAAGCAGGCTCGTTAGGCTTTGCAGGCAAATGCCTTAACCACTGAGCCATCTCTCCAGCCCCATCTCAACATTTTGATTTCCTAAGACATAAACCCCATTTCTCAAAATGGAATTTGAACTACATTTCCCAGCTTCCTATGAGCCAAGGCACAGATTTTGGATTTGGGTTTCATTATGAGACTCCTCTTGATCTGGACCAGCTGACATGCATCAAGGATGGCGGCCAAAGCTGGAGCTAACAGAAGGTACATGTGAGGTCCCGTGGACCAGCTTTGTGTTGGACCTCTAGAAGCTTGCCCAATCATCTGCATTTTAGCCTTTCTCATTGTTATTTTGAGTTTCCTACATCCTTTCTGGTTAAGCTAGCTTTCATAGATGCTGTTGAGTTCAAATAAGAAACCTGGTCAGTTTCAAGTAGCTGTTGTAGTCTGTTTGGGATGCCACAACAAAAATCCCTTACCCTGGGTAAATAACAGAAATTGATTTGGAAATTCAAGATCAAGGGGTCAGCAGACTCAATGTTTGGTAAGGAATCACTCTCTGTGTCATACACGGTGCCTTTTGTGATGGAAAAGGTGCCAAACTCCTCAAGCTTCTTTCATCAGGGCATTGGTCCCATTCACCAGAGGGCTACCTTCATCTCTGATACCTCTTAAAGGTCCCACGCACTAACACTGCATTGGGGATTGGGTTTCAATGTAAGAATGAGAGGCAGCAGAAACCTTCAGACCATGGCAACCCTCAGGGGTCAAAGTTTTCCTGATTATCTTCAGGCAAAGTCCTTACTGGGAATCATCCAACTTAGTGAAGAGTTACTTCTTTTACAAAAAAGATAAGCATTCCAAATATGTTGGCCTTTAAGTAATGATAAGAGGATTTTAGTAATTTTAAGCCAGCTAATATCTTTTGGAAAACAAATCAGTTTCAAGACATAGATAATATCTAAACAATAGGTGATACATAGTAACTGAGTTTTGGAAAAAAACATACTTTGGAAGATTAATTTTGAAAAAAAGGTTGGAAATGTTTCTATTACTATATGGGTTTTTTAAACCTCAATGATATAATTATATCTTCAAAACATTATATTTCTTTTTAAAGTATTCTATTGGGGTTGAAGAGATGGCTCAGCTATTAAATGCACTTGCTTGCAAAGTCTAAGTGCCTGGGTTCGATTGTCCAGGACTGAGTTCATTTAGCAAGAGACCCTGGCACACCTATTCATTCTCTCTCTCTCTCTCTCTCTCTCTCTCTCTCTCTCTCTCTCTCTCTCTCTCTCTCTGTCTTTCTCTTCTTGCAAATCAGTAAAAAATACTTTTCTTTGTGTGTGTATGTGGGTATCTTGCCATTGCAAACAAATGCCAACTGCTTGCACCATTTTTGGCATCTGGCTTTACCTGGGTGCTGGGAAATTGGACCAATAGGCTTTACAAGCAAGCACCTTTAACTGCTGAGCCATCTCCCCAGTCCTAAAACATTACATTTCTACTTGCATACACACCACAAAAACTTGGAAACTGAATTTTCCAACATACTCAAATTACATGGGTTAAAGACATAAGAATCAAATAACCTCCAACTCATTGGTAAGGATAACTAACTGGTCTCAGAAAAAATAAAAATTTTTACTAACCAAATTTCAACAAAATAAATATTTATAAGATAGGATTAAAAATGAATATTAGAGCTGGCTGTGGTGGTATACACCTCTAATCCCAGCACTCAGGAGGCAGAGGCAGGAGGATCACTGTGAGTTTGAGGCCATCCTGGGATTACAGAGTGAATTCCAGGTCAGCCTGAGCTAGAATGAGAACCTATCTGGGAAAAGAAGAGAAAAAAAAGTGTATTATGGCTGGGGTGTAGCTCAGTTGTCAGAGTGATTTGTCTAGTATGAACCAAGGCCTAGTTTTAGCCCCTAAGGCGCAGTGTAATGACACATGCCTGTAATCCCAGCATCCAGGAGGCAAGAGGATCAGAAGTTCCATGTTATCCTCTTGTACATAGCAAATTCACTGCCAACCCAGGTATATGACATCTCCCTCAAAACAATGCATATTATGCTTTAGTAATGTTGCAGTCAGCTTTCTTGTTGCTGCTTGGAAAGAACCTGACCAAAAGCTGCTTGTGGAGGAAAGGGTTTATTTTTGATTTACAGACTTGAGGGAAAGTTCCATGATGACAGGGGAAATCACAGCATGAGAAGAGGGTGGACATCACCTCCCCCCTCACTGCAGACAGCTGCAGGAAGGTGGGCCAAACACTGGCAGAGGGAAGCTGGCTATAACCCACATAAGCGCAACCCCAGCAACACACCTCCAACAAGGTTCCAATTCCAAAACTGCCATCAGCTGGGGACCAAGCACTCAGAGCACTTTAAGTTTATGGGGGACACCTGGATTAAACCATCACAAGTAATATTAGGCAATGATAGGTTTCTACAGAATTCTTTGCACCGTAGCCCGGCAAGCCTGGCACTTACTATATCAACTAGAAACGAATATGTAACAAGCAATTGAATGTGGAACCAGATCTTTGATTGTGTCATTTTGAAGCACTAAATCAAAATTTTCTTTCTCTTGCTTTCTTACTATATAGTGCAGACTGGCCTCAAACTTGAAGTCCTCCTACCTTTGCCACCCAAGTGCTGGAATTATGGAGATGTGCCACCATATCCAGGCAAAATTTTCAGTTATGATATAATCAGTTATAATCTTATTGATTGGATTATTATTTTTATTGCCATTATTTTTTTAAAGCTCTGGAGATCAAACCCAGAGCCTTGCTCATAGTAGATGAGCTACTGATATTTTTAACAAAAGCAAAATTGTTGTACCAACAAGAACTAACATAAATGTTTTCTAATGCATGTAATATTTTAGCATAGGGGTCCATGGCTGTAATTTAAAAGTTAATATAGGGGCTAGGGAGATAGCTCAGTAGTTAAAGGTACTTGTTGTAAAGCCTGTCAGCCTAGTTTCTATTGCCCAGCATTCATATAAAGCTGGAAGCAAAGTGGGGCGGTGGGGCATGTGTGTGCCCATTCACACATGCACATACACACACAAACATATATACAATCATAAAAATCATCTTTCTCTCTACATGAGCCAACAGATACAACCATGACCCCACAGTGATTATTGGGAAACAGACAAAAGAATAACCTGATGGGAATAGAACCAATTTACAGTATGTTTATATATTATAGTTCTTGATAATATGTATGTAAGTTAATATAGACATAATAGAAATGTATACTGAATTTTTTGTTCCTTTTTATATAAGATCCCACTATGTAGCCCAAACTGGCCTAGAACTCACTTTCTAGCCCAGACTCTCCTAGAACTCACGATCTAGTTATCCCAGCCTCCCCAATACCAGAACTAGAGGCCTGGGCCACTGTGCTCACCTTAAAACTGTTTTTTTTCTTCTTGTACACTTTTTATTTAAAAGATGAATAAGGCTACTGTAATGCCCCAAATCTATAGGCATTAAAAATCTGAGCCTATTTACAGCATCCTCACTTAAACATGATGGTACAAATTCTGAAGTCCAGCAATTAGGGATGATAATACAAGCCAGAAGGAAAATAATTCCAGAACCATTCTAAATCATTTTTATTTATTTTCAAGAGGGAGAGAGCGTGGGTATGCCACCATCTTGCCATGGCAAACAAACTCTAGACACATGCATCCAACACTTTGCATCTGTTTTTGTGTGAGTAATGAAAAATCAAACCCATGCCAGCAGGCTTTGCAAGCAAGTGCCTTTAACCAATGAGTGATCTCCTCAGCCCCTTAAAATTTTTCTTTAACCTATCTAACATTATTAGTTTCAAGAGTTAATAAAATATTTGTTAATGTGGCATTTTATCCTTTTTGAAAATTTTATCTGTCATAGTACTAGGGATCAAACCGAGGGACTCACTCATGCTAAGGCTAAGCACACCATCTTCCTCTGAGCTATATCTCCTGCCCCATGAAAGCCATTTTATTGTACCAACCAAGTCTCAAGAGCTCATGTGTTCTGGTGGCTTCCGTGTTGACAGCACAGCTCTAGAGAGCCCAGCCTTAATTCTACTTTCTTATTTCCAATCTTATTCCTAACTTTTGTTGTTTCATTCTGGACTAGTTGGTTGAAAACAGGCAACTGTATCCTTTTCCAACAATCTTCAAAACAGCAAAAAAGCAGGGAGATACAGTCTGCCAAGAATTGAGTTCTGTGTGGGTATGTGGGAAATGGTTTTGGGGGATGCATATTTGAATCTAAAATCCTTTATCTACGTGGAGTCTATGCTGAGAGAATATTTATTTATGTATTTATTTATTTGCAAGCAGAGAGAGATAGAGAATGCAGAGGGAGGTATACAGAGATAGAGAATGAGTGTACCAAGTCCTCCAGCCACTGCAAATGAACTCAATGCACATGCAACTCTGCGCATCTGGCTTTATGTAGTTACTGGGGAATCAATCCCAGGTTTATTAGGCTTTGCAAGCAAGCACCTTAAATGCTGAGCCATCTTCCCAGTCCCTGAGAGAATTTTAAAGTAGGTACAATAGCCCCTGTCAGTCTCTAAAATAAGACTTTAGGAAATTGTTAACCAGAATTGTGGTAGACAGACTCCTGTTTTATTTATTTATGTTTATCTTCAAGTTTTTGTTGATATGTCCACATTTTTTTGATGCAGGGCTCACCTTGAACTCGCTCTGTAGCCCAGGCTGGCACCCAACTCATGGCAATCTGCCTACCCCAGCCTTTCAGAGTACTGGGATTAAAGGTGTGCACCACCCCACCTGGCTGGTATGTCTGGATTTTATTTGATGAGTGGCAGGTACCTGTTCTGAGTTAATTTCTCCCTTGAACCACACTGTAAACACGGTGGCTCTGCTATGAATCTTGTAGCAGAAAGATCTGGCCACCCATTGAGGTCTAAACATGATCTGCACAGAAAAGAGGTATAGCCAGGTCATATCTGCCCTGCCAGAGACCCCTACACACTAGCTCGCCCACTTCTAGACAAGCTGAGTATGACTAGGGATGTTACAGGAGTTCCATCTTTCTCACTCAAGAAGAAGGTCCCTGGCTCTTGTCTGTCTACTCTCTTCCTCTTGCCATAAAAAGTGATAACAAGACTAACTTGGAAGGTGTGGGTTAGGGTGGCAGCACACCCAGCAACAAGGCTCCCTCTGGCTGAAAATGAAGCTCAGTGGTAGTATACTTGCCTAGCATGGGTAAAGCCTCAAATTCAATCCCCAGCACCACAAACAGCATCCTTGAACATTTAGGAGCAGAGAGGCCCACTAATCTAAAACTCCTGTTGGCTACCTGACAAACTTGAAGTCTTCTTACATCAATTTACATTATACAAAATGTACATACGTTTTTGTCTTTTCAAGCTTTTTATTGACAACCTTCATACATATACACAATGTATCTGATCATAATCTCCTCCTACCACCCTCCAAATTTATAGTCTTATATTCATCTTTATGCACCATACATTTTATTTGTGTAATTTGTATCAGTTAACATTCTATATATAAAACATGGAAGATCTTTCACTCAGTTCTATGTGTAATATTTTTCTATTTTTGAAAAAAAACTAGTAACAGTAAGTCCAAATCATAGTTCTTGTCCTTAAAACCATTGTTATTCTGATTGATATAGGTGGTCTCCATGGTCACTGAGCATGACACATTCAGGAGGACCAGAAATGACCCCCAGAGTAAGGACATTGGCTGTGTCTAAACATACTTTATTTGAATAAATTATACGCAATACATTTTGGCAAGGGCCTGGGGATGTAGCCAAGTTGGTAGAGTGCTTTCCTAGTATGTCTAAAGACCTGGGTTCAATCTCAGCATCACATAAAAGGCTAACTTACATGAGACAGTGTCTCAAAAAATGTCCCCCATGGGCCCAGGTGTTTTGAGTACTGGTGGTAACTTGGGAAGGCTGCTGGACTTCTGGCAGGTGGAGCCATGCTGGAGGTGGTATGTTGCTGGCGGTGGGCTTTGTGGTGTTACAGACTAGCTCCCCCTTGCCAGTGCCAGCTCTCTTCCTGCCCTGTTGCTGACTGACATAGGAAGGTGCGAGCCAGTTAACTGCTTTGCCATGCTCTGGCCTGTAACTTCCACTTGAAACTGGAAGCCAGAAAGAGACACTTTCCTTCCATAAGATAATTTTGTTCAAGCAATGAGAAGGTAACTGCTACCCTAGGCAAGAGCTCTAACACTGAGCTACAGCTATATCCCCTGACCTATAGAAAATCTTACTCCTGAGGCTAGAGACATGGCTTCATGGATAAAGCATTTGTCTGCAAAGCCTAATGAGCCAAGTTCGTTCAATTCCCCAGCATTCACGTAAAGCTAGATGCGCAAAGTGGCACATGCATCTAGAGTTCATTTGCAGTGGCTAGAGGCCCTGGCGCAGCCATTCTCTTTCTCTCTGTGATTCTCTTTCTCTTTCTGATTGGAAATAAATAGAAATATTTTTTTTAAAAAAGAAGAAGAGCGGGGTGTGGTGGCACATGCTCTCAATCCCAGCACTCGGGAGACAGAGATAGGAGGATTGCTGTGAATTTAAGGCCAGCCTGAGACAACATAGTGAATTCCAGGTCAACCTGGGCTAGAGTGAGACCCTATCTCAAAAAAAAAAAAAGAAAGAAAATCTCGTTCTTAACCATAGTGCATGGGATCTAATGGAAAACAGTGTGATATCAGAATATCTCTCAGCATTGAATTACTCAGGCAATCATCCCACCCATTTCTTTGTGGTCTGACAGGGGCAAGAGACTCAAAGAAGGAGGAGTACAGACACCTCAAGCCTGACCTCTGACCCACACATACAAAAACCTAAATAAAATTTGAGCCGGATGTGGTCCCACACGCCTTTATCTCCCAGAACTCAGGAGGCAAAGGTAGGAGGACCACTGAGAGTTTGAGGCCACCCTGAGACTATATAGTGAATGTAGTCTGGTTTACATGGGTACTGGGGAATCAAACCCAGGTCATTAGGCTTTGCAGGCAAGTACCTTAACCTCTGAGCAATCTTCTCAGCCCTGTTTTTGGTGTTTTGTTTTGTTTTTAGAGAGAGGGTTTATGGAGCCTAGACTGGCCTTGAATTTTTCATGTATCCCAGGCTGGATTTGAATTCATGATCCTCCTGCTTCAGCCTCTAAAGTGCTGGGGTTATAGATGTGTGCCAACATGCCAGATTCACTTCCCTAGATGGAGAAGTTCTCCATCTAGTTTCCCTAGTGACTGTTCTGCCTTTTCTGCTAGTGCTGAACTCCTTGACATAGTCAAAAAAGTTCTCTGCCAGTGATGCCACCATTCCTGATTCAGGTAGAGAGTTTACCTAAACTAAACTAAAGCCCTGGGATTGATCCCAGCTTGCATAAACTGGGGATGCTAGTACATGCCTGGCGTTGTAGTTCTCAGGAGTGGCAGGAGGGTTAGAAGCTCAAACTCATCTTCAACTACATAGGGAATCTGAGGCCATCCTGGGTTACGTAAGATCCTGTAACAAAAAGAAAATGAAGAAATTATTCTATAGCATACCAGTTACCTATTGCTGCATAATAAATCATGTGAACACTTCAGACACTGATGGACACTGGCAACCACCACTGCTGTGAGTCAGCTGGGAAGGATGCTTCTGGAGGTCATAGTCAACATACCAAAAGATCCAGTCCTGTGGCTGCTAGGTTGGGGACAGGTTGGCAGGGGCCTCAGTTCCTTTTCACACCAGACCTCCACAGTTTGGACTTTGAGAACTCAGCCAGCTCCTCTTCTGTGTGCCTTCAAGACGCCAGTCAGAAAGCTTGGCGCACATTGGCATTTATGTACAAAACCTAAATAGAAGAGACTTGAAAACAAATGAGCTCAAAGGAAAGCAAAAAAGATGGGCAATAGAATGGAAAGATTAGGAGGCCCCAAAACAGCTGGTTCACAAGCATTTTTGTTGTTGGTTCAATTTTAATTTTACTTATTTATTTATTGGTTTTTTGAGGTAGGCTCTCACTCTAGCCCAGGCTGACCTGGAATTCACTATGTAGTCTCAGGGTGGCCTTGAACTCTCAGTGATCCTCCTTCCTCTGCCTCCTGAATGCTGGGAGATAAAGGTGTGTGCCACGACGCTGGCTCAAAATTTTTATTTAGGTTTTTGTATGTGTGGGTCAGAGGTCAAGCTTGAGATGTCTGTACTCCGCTTTCTTCGAGTCTCTTGCCACTGGCAGACCACAAAGAAACATAGGTGCATTGGAATCACATATGTATGCATTACCTTGCATCGAGCTGGGGAATTGAACCCAGGCCAACAAACAGGCTTTGCAAGCAAGCACTTTTAACTGCTGAGCCATCTCCATAGTCACACATTTATTTATTTATTTATTTATTTATTTATTTATTTATTTATTTATTTATTTATTTATTTATTTATTGAGATAGGATCTTACCCAGACTGACCTGGAATTTACTATGTCGTCTCAAGCTAGCCTTAAACTCACAGGGATCCTACTACCTCTGCCTCCCAAGTGCTGGGATTAAGGCGTGCAACACCATACCCAGCCTGTTTTGGTTTTTTTGAGACATGGTCCCTATGCAGCCAGGCTGTCCTCAAACTCCTTCTCTCTCCATCCACCTCCCAAGTGCTGGGATTACAGGTGTGGTGGTGTACAGTGAGACGTTGTCACGGAAACCTTGTCCCTGTGGAGACACAAACACATGTCTTTATCCCAAGTAGGGCTCAGATGGCAGACCTAAGTACAGTTACACCAGTACCAGCTCAGTGAACCAATGAGTTTATTTGGGTCACTTACAAGGAGAGCATGGAGAGAGGTTATTTACAGGAACATGGAGTCCCCCAAAACAGCCACTTGGGTACAGCTTTCTGTATCAAGAGGACTCCTGCCTCAGCCACAGAGTGAGCACTTACTTACAGAACTTGAGACCCCAAAGTAGCACTGCTTTGGGGCTCACTATATGGAGGTCACCCCAGCAGATGCTCCTCCTTCAGCCCCCAGGGTGAGGGTGCACATGGACACTCCAAAGAAACCACCCCAGTGAAGCTCACTGCTCCTTGATCTTTTACCCTCTCTATATTCTATCGTGCCCTGACATCACGAGACCTCGTGCTGGCTCAGGGGGTGCCTGGATCTCAGGTGAGGGTCTAATGACCCTCCCCATGCTTTCTCTCATGAGTTGAGTTGACTCTGATAAACTGGACATAGCTGTTTACACCATTCAATACAGAGGAAATTTGCCATCCAACAGATTAAAAGGAAATTCTGAAACACGCTCCAACATGGATGCACTCTGAAATCACCATGCCCAATGAAAGGTGCAAACAGGAATATAATGTGTGGTTCTATTTATATGCAGTACTTAGCACAGTCAAATTCACAGAGACAGAGAACAGCGGTTACCGCAGCCTGGGAGGTGGGGGAGGGAAGTTATTATTTGATGAGTGCAGAGTTTCAGTTTAGGATGATGAGAAAGTTCTGGGAATGGATAGTGGTGATGATTGCACAACACTGTGAATGTACTGAATTCCACTGAATTTTACTGAAAAACGTTTGAATGGATGGTAGACACCTGTAGTCCTAGCACTTGGGAAACAGAGATGGGACCTATAGTTAAATAATGGTCTGAGCTACATAGCTCAAGGCCATCCTGGACTACATGATTAAACCCTGTCTCAAAACAAAACAATAAGGAAAACAAACCCGACATGCTCAGATGGAGCCAGATATGGTAGTACTTGCCTGAAATCCTAGCACAGGGAGGCTGAGGCAGGAAGATTGCAAATTTGAGGCCAACCTGGGATACAGAATGAGATCCTGTACTAAATAAATAAATAAAACAAAAAGGGTTTTACTGTAATAAAAAAGGCAAAAAACAGATATGTTGACTTGTGCCTATAAGTCAGCACTCAGGAAGTTGAAACAGGAGGATTACAGGGAGTTGGAAGTCAGTCTGTGCTACATAATAAATTCAAGCCAGCCTGGGCTACAGAGTGAGGTCCTGTCTCAAATAAATAAATAAATAAATAATAAATAACTTTTGAGGGTTTTTTGTGAGTCTAACTCTAACCCACACTAACCTGGAACTCACTCTATAGCCCAGGCTGACCTTGAACTCACAGTGATCCATCCTCCTACCTCAGCTTCCCAAGCACTGGGATTATAGGCATGAACCACCATACCTGGCCTTATTAATTACTTTGTGCATGCAGGGGGAGCATGCCAGGGACTCTTGCTGATGCAAACAAATACCAGGCACATGTGCCACTTTTTGCATCTGGCCTTAGATGGGTACCAGGGTACTAAATTTTGCAAGAAAGAGCCTTTAACCACTAAGCCATCTCTCCAGTCCCTAAATAAGTTTTTAAAATAAAAATTCTTGCCACATACAGTAATGTAGGTGAGATATTTGCCATGTCATAGATTAGATTAAGCAGACTCCAGATACCAAGAAGTGTATAATTTCTTTTCTATAAGGTCCAAATAGACACCCAAGTGTTAAATAGAATTATAGGAGGCCACTGATTAAGACTGACTACACTAGGCCCCACCAAAGTCCACTAACCACACCAAAACTAATTTGTTTGACTTTCCCAGAAATCAGGAGAAAGAAATAATAGCCAAATCCCCAAAGAGGCCTGTTTTAGTATGACTAGGAAGTCTCATCTGTTTTAACTCTGTAAGGAAGCCAAGGGACTTGGATTTTTTTTTCTGCCTCTGAAGACAACTTCCTGGGCTCAGCCCATTGACACTTTTTGTTGTTTTTGTTTGTTTGGTTTTGTGGGGTTTTTGTTGTTGTTTGGCTATGTGTGTGTGTTTGAGACTGAGTCTTGCCTGGGCTTCAGGCTGGCCTTAAATTCATAAAATTCTTGTCTCAGGCTCCTTCATGCTGGGATTTAGAGGTGTGCATCAACACAGCAGTTTGGAGCACACTTTGAAGTTTTTAAAAGAAACATATTTGAACCTATTCAGGAATCACACACACACACACATTCATGTGCCCATGAGACCGGAAGACAACCTCACGTGTTAGCCTGGAAGTCCCCATTAGGCTAGACTGGCTAGCTGGTCAGCGAGCTTCGGGGATCCATCTCTCTCCACCTTCCTGCAATGGGATTACAGACTCATGTGTTTTATGTGGGTTCTGGGGATCAAACTCAGGTCCTCCTTCTTGCATGGTAAGCACTTTACCCGCTTGTAAGCACAAATCTACTATATTAACTAACATGTTCTCTCTCTTGATTGTGATGCAAGATTTTCTGGTCCTGGGGAGAGCTTATGCAGGGAATCCTAGGTCTGTAGACCCCAACTTTTGGACCCTTATCTGATTTAGCAAAGAATTAGGGGGAACAAATATACTCCAAAAAGGGTAAATTGTGAGTTACGAGGCTTATTTTAGGGAGAATTAGGATCCATGGAAAGGCTGGCAGGAAAACTCAAGCCAGAAGGGAATTCTCCGCCTTGCCCAACTGGAAAGGGAGAGAGGAAAATGGAGAGGTAGAGAAATTTCCAGGGAAGAAACTTCTGGAGTGGGTGGGTGCCCACATGCACATACACCCCCCCACACACACACACACACTCACACGCATGCACACACGCACACACGCAGGAAGCAAAGCATGAGAGTGGAAGCCCGAAGCCATCACTTTCACATAGGGGCCAGAAAAGGCTAAAAGGTAGAATATTCAAAGCTCAGAGTTAAGAGAGAAACAAAGTACCTGTAAACCAGGCATGGAGGCCACGCCTTTAATCCCAACACTCAGAGGCAGAGGCAGAGGCAGGAGGATCTCAATGAGTCAGCCGGGGTGTGTGTGTGTGTGTATGTGTGTGTGTGTGTGTGTGTGTATGTGTGTGTATGTGTGTGTGTGTGTGTGTGTGTGTGTGTGTGTGTGTGTGTGTGTGTGTGTGCTGTGTTTGGGTCAGTCCTGGCCTTCCACCTCATTTTAAGGCAGGGTCCCTCATTGTTGCTCACTGATCCATCTGTGAGTTTCAGAGGAATTCTCCTGTCTCCGCCTCCCCACACTGGGATTACAGAAATCTGCCAGTTTCTGGCTTTTATGTGAGGTCTGAGATACAAACCCAGGTAACTCAGAGCTCTGTCACGAGTGTTTTATCCACTGAGCCATCTCCCCAGCCTCTGTTGAACATTCATAGGATAGAAGCTGAACCAGAATGTTGGCAGTATGCTGCACATGTAATTCATGTTATCCTAGTACTCTCTTGGGAAGTGGAGGCCAGGGGAATTAGGAGTTCAAATTCAAGACCATCCTGGACTATATGAGACTGTAGGGAGGGAGAAAGAGAGAGAAGAGAGAGATGAGGAAGAAGAAGGGGAAGAAAGAGAGAGGGAGGAGGCAGAACACAAAAATGTGTTTAATCTCAGCTCTAAATTCTGCTTCTCTCCTTACTCTCCGTGGATTCTTGTGAATTTCACTCTCTAGAGCATTCTCCAGACATGTGCAAAGTCATTAATAAAGCCAGGTGTGGTGGCTCATGCACAGAACTCTGTTAAAAATACCCTGCATGGTTTTCTGATGAAAATGGCCCAAACAATGGATTAAATCATGGAAGTGTAAACTAAAATGTAAATCCCAACCAAACTGTCTGGGAACCACACCCAACTTCCTGAGTAGTGGGCAGAGCCTGGGAAATGAGGCAGCCAGAGCTGCTGAGGTAGAGGAAGGAGGGTGGGGAAGGGAGGGCCACATTTTCTGAACCCTTCCCCATGCCTCACGCTGTTTTAGAGCTCGGCTGCAATTAAGTCATTTAAAGACTATAAGGAGAATTTAGAAAAGGGATTCGAGGAGAGGTCAAAACATTCCTGGCCTATCTTTACCCACCAAATACAAAATCCTATCTTCGCAGAAGCTGACAATGACAGACTCCAGGAAGGACTGGGTGGAGGAGGGTGCTGAGAACTGTCACCTCCTGGGAACTCTTACACCTTCCCCCGCCCTTACCCAACAGGTGGCTGGGCTTTGCCAAGCTCTGCCTTAACTAGTCAGTAAAAGAATGTGTTTCAGTTCGGAAAAAGGGCCTCCTGTTTTACATGAGTATTTTTTAATGGCTGTTTTCTGAGGTTTATTAACTTTAGCAAACCTTGCATCTCTGGATCTATTTCAGAACTTCAGCTTGTAAGCCTAGGGTTGCCTAAGGAATTCAGGATGAGTTGTCACTTTGTGACCAATTGCCAGCACTGAAAATGTCATCTTTTCAGAAGAGGTTGGGGCCATGCAAATTTCTCTAGTTCTTTGCCTGGAAAGAGAATTCCATCTGGCTGGCTAACTCTCTCTCTCTCTCTCTCTCTCTCTCTCTCTCTCTCTCTCTCTCTCTCTCTCCTCTCCTCTTCTCTCTCTCTCTCCTCTATTTTCTTGTATGAAATATGCAAAACGTAAATACAGGAGCCACAAGAGCAGCAGATTATGTCGTTTGAGTATTGCAGATAAAATTGAAATATGACAAGTTAAAATTTGCCTCTGAAAGAAAGAATGTAAAAGTCAGTTTATTTGCATGATGGTATTATAAGAGTTTTAATAAAATCCAGAATGGGAAAACAAATAGTTGTGTGTGTGGGGGGGGGAAGTTTGAAAACTACAACCAAAAAGTTCAAGAAGACTAGCCTAAAGATTTAAATTATACATATATATTTTGTTTTTTGTTCTTTTTTTTTTTTGAAACAGGGTCTCATACTGAGGCTGGAACTCACTATGTGGCACAGGCTAGCCTCAAACTCAAGACCATCATGCCTACTCCTTGAGATTTCAGTTGTTACTCCCCCATGCCTGGCTAGATTCAGAATATTTACAACTGCAATGTGAACACATTGGGGTTTTTTTAACTAATTTTTTAAGCTCATTGTTTTATAAATAGAAAAATCTAAAGTGTGTATGAGTGTATGCGTGTGTGTGTAATTAAGAGATGTCTATTTTTGTTTCATCACTTTGTAATTTATCTGACACTTATGACCATCCATGAACTATTATTAGACCTAGTTTGCAAATGAAGAAACTCAAGCTCCAAAACAGCTTTGTGCAAGGTCACACAGGGACTTTAGTTGGAACCACACACAGGACTTGACATTCAAAACTTCTGGGCTCTTTCCACAGTCCAGCTCTGCTTGCTTTTCTTCCTGAAAATATTATAGGACTAAGTTTATCGCAGAGCAAACTCCTTATACTTACCAGTACAATTTAGGAAGGTGTTACACAGAGATGGTTAATGCCCTAGAATGTGGAAAGGCTACCTAGCTGTGTGACCTGGAGTAGGCTACTAAACAGCTTTGCCTCAGTTTACTTACCTGTTGGGCAGGAGTAGTAAAAGCACACAGGGGTTTTGTGAATCACAGATGAATTGCTACATGTTAAGTATTTCATACAGTACCTGGCTCATGTTAACTATTTGAAAAATGCAAGATATTATTGTCTTTGCAAATTAGTTTTTGGAGTTTTTTTCTTGTTTTCTTTGTTCCTTTGCAAATTATTTGTTATGTTTTAACTATTCCAATAAGTATTGAAATGTTTTTAAAATGTTTTTATTTATTTGTGTGTGTGCACGTGCATGAGAGAGAGCCAGGCAAAAGAAGAGGAGAAAATGGGCACAATAGGGCCTTTTGTCACTGCAAAAAATTCCAGATGCATGAACCACCTGTGCATCTGGCTCTACTTGGGTACTGGAGAATTCACCCTGGGCCAACAGGCTTTGCAAACAAGTGTCTTTAACCTCTGAGCCATCGCCCCAAAGTATTAAAATATTTCATGTAATATTGCATATGTTGTGTTACATAGATCTCAAATCTATGCAAATAAGTAACTGAAACTCATTTCACCATTTCTAGTTTGCTCTTGCCAGTTATGAATTAAGTACATCTGTTATCGACCAAGGATCAGACCTCAGAGTCTAAACAATTACCCTATAACAAAATTACCATAAACACTGCAAGTTATACCAATCGTGAATCACACTGGTTTAAAAGTGAAGACTGTAACACAATTATAAACAGCCATTTGCTCTTTCTAAAACTATGGTCAAACATTTCCCTTGCTTAAATGCACTTTCCTATAGTAATGCATTATCAGGATATCAAATCCTCCCATACACGGTGGGGGGGGGGGGAGGAGGGCATGCCAAATAGCAGACTTTATTTTTGCCCTTGAGATTTATTAAAGCATAGTCAAATATAGTCAAGAGTTTTCAGATCACCCCAAGTCACCAAATCCTTTTGTATTATACAGCTAGGATGCATTTAGCAGTTCCTGAAGTCAGGTGGAAAGAACCCAGGGACAGCATGAAGGGAATTCCATCAGGCAAATGTGAGACTGGTTGAACATCAAAAAGTATAGTGGCAGAAAGAATTAGCAAATTGGAGAGGGAGAGATGGCTTAGTGACTAAAGGCACTTGCTTGCAAAGCCTGCCTGCTCAGGTTTGATTCCCTGTAAAGCCAGATGCACCAAATGGCACATGTGTCTAGTTTGTTTGTGATGGCAGGAGGCCCTGGCACTGGTGTGCCCATACTCCGTGTCTCTATCTGTCTCTTCTCTCAAATAAATAATTTTCTTACCCACCATGGCTCAGGGAACTTTGTGGGAGAGGGGGCGGAGAGATTGTAAGAGTCATGGTGGCAGGAATATCCAGAGGCACCCCACCACCACCATCAATGCTCATATAATACATAGCCCTCAGGATCAGGTACCTACAGGGGAATGGGGGCAGGGATCATTTTCCCTGCCATGATGGAGTTTCCCCTTGAGTCTGTAGACCAAAATAAACCCCATTCCTCCCATCAACTGCTTTTGGGTCAGGTTCCTTTTTGTGCAGCAATGAGAGAAAGCTGACTACAGCGTTGACTCAGGTTTGATTCCCCAGTACCCACATAAAATATTTGCAGGCCCTGGTATGCTCATTCATTGTCTCTCTCTGTTTGCAAATAAAGAACTAATAAGAAAATTATTTATTTTTTATTTTTTTATAATTTTATTATTAAGTAGAAATTTTTTTAAAAAATATTTTATTGATTCATTTTCAAGCAGATAGATACAGAGAGAGAGAGAGAAAGAGAGAGAGAGAGAGAGAGAGAGAGAGAGAGAGAGAGAGAGAGCACCAGGGCCACCACCTTGTGGGTCTGGCTTATGTGGGTCCTGGGGAATTTAACCCGGGTCCTGGGGAATTGAACCCGGGGCCTTAGGCACTGGAGGCAAGTGCCTTAACCTCTGAGCCATCTCTCCAGCCCTATTAAGTAGAAATTTGGTATGCAGAAACAACTGCAGCTTGATGGGCAGCAATTTCAGCCCAAAGACTTCATTTCTTTCTGTGCAGTCCATTTCTACACAAAGCATCCCTGTACGAGTTCTTAGGACACGGGCAGGCAGAATGCAGGAAGCCTCTCAAACAAACTGCTCTGGCACCGTCCCAACGAAGTTTCTCTCATCCTTGTAAGCCAAACCTCACAGTCCATAGTTCTCACTGCATTCCGGTCTTTCCAACTCTGGCCAGAATGGTCCATGAAGCTGGACTTACAGCACTGCAAGGCTTCTTAGGCCGAGGTTTCAAATCCTTCCACATTCCTCCTGCAAATCAGTTCCAAAAGATCAAAGTCACAGAATCAGGGTTCCAGCAGCTACAACAGACCCCACTGTCTGGGACCAACTAACTATTGCAGTTAGCTTTCTCGTTGCTGCACAACCCAAAAAAAGCTGATAGGAGGAAAGGATTTATTTTGGCTTACACACTTGAGGGATGCTCCATGATGGCAGGAAAACAATGGCATGAGCAGAGGGTGGACACCACCTCTGCCACAGCACTGCAAACAGCTGCAGGAAGGTGTGCCAAAAACTGACAGGGGAAGCTGGCTATAACCCACTTAAGCCCAACCCCAACAACACACCTCCAAAAAGATTCCAATTCCAAAACTGCCATCAGCTGGGGACCAAGCATTCAGAACACATTAAGCTTATGGGGACACTTGGATCAAACCACTACAGCCTATCAGTCCTGTAGGCTTTGCAAGCAAGTGCCTTTAACTGCTGAGCCATCTCCCCAACCCAATAAATAATTTTAAATAAAGAATTATCACACTGAATTTCCAGTCTATGATCTATAGGAATGGAAAGAAGAAGGTAGGCAAAGTGAAGGAAAGATTTCCTCTACAAAAATATGTCTCCTAAGGAATATTTAATGGGTCACAAACATTTACCATCTTGCAACCCCATGTTATTGAAGTAATGTGGTAGAGTTTGGATCTGAAATTTCCCAGGCAGGTGCATGTATTTGCAATTGGGCCTCAACTAGTGGTCCTGTTTTGGGAGGCTGTGGGGCCATTGAGTTATAGCATCACTAGCAGAAGTGGGCGCTAGGGGCAGGCCTTGAGATCTCTGGTTCCAGCCTGAGCTCTTGGCTTCCTGGTCCACCAGGATGTGAGGACCCTCCATCACACTCTTCAGCCGTGATGAGCTGTGCTGTGCCTTTTAGATGGCTGAAACTGGAAGCCAAAATAACTCTGTCTCCCCTTCAGTTGCTTCTGTCAAGTATCTGGTCATAAGAAAAGTAACAAGGGCTGGAGAGATGGTCCAGTGGTTAAGGCGCTTGCCAGATGCACAAAGTGGCGCATGAATCTGGAGTCCGTTTGCAGCAACTGGAGGCCCTGGCATGCCTATTCTCTGTGTCTCTCTTCTATCTCTCTCTCTCTCTGCTTGCAAATAAATAACTACAAGTATTTTTTGCTTAAAGTATATTTTGTTATTTATAGTCTATTGTAAATTTGAATGGATCTAGAATCACCTGGGAGACATATCTGGGCATGTTTCAGGTAAGGTTGTTGGAGATAGAAAGACCACCTTAACTGTGAGCAGTGCTCTTACATAGTCTGGGGTTTTGGACTATATACAAAGGAAAAAGCACTAGCATTCATCTCTTTCTGCTTCCTGATTGTGAATGTAATGTGGCCATCTGCCTCAAGCTCCTGCTGCCATGTTGTCCCCATTAGAAACCGTGAGCCAAAACAAGGTTGTTGTTTTTACTTAAGATGCTTTTATATGTAATCTTGTCATAGTAGTGTGAAAAGTAATCGAGATAAAAAATTGGTACCAGAAGTGGGGTCATTGCCTTGATAAAACTGATGACCTGGTTTATAATTTACCTTTCAGGCATATATTTAAAAGAATATACTGGCTCTCAAATTGTACCTAGTTGAAGAATTCTGTTTTAATATGCTATTCCATAGTCAATGCTATAATTATGAAGCAATTAATTTCATCTGTTAGTTATTAAATATGAAGGATAATTAAGATTTATAATATAATAAAAATGAATTACACTTGTAACTAGAATTCTATTTTAAAACGCAGTTTATCAGTTACTAAATTATTGTTTGCATTACTTAGCAAATGTAAATGTATTTATTTCATTATAAAACTGATTCAAGATAGTGTTAGGTCCATGGTTAAAATTTGAAAGACAGAGCCGGGCATGTTGGTACAGGCCTTTAATCCCAACACTCAGGAGGCAGAGGTAGGAGGATTGCCTTGAGTTCAAGGCCAACCTAAGACTACATAGTGAATTCCAGGTCAGCCTGGACTAGAGTGAGACCCTACCTTGAAAAACCAAAAAAATTAAATTAAATTAAAATAAATAAAAATTGAAAGACAGAGTACCTGGACACTCAGATTATAGCTTATCTAATTAAACCAATTTTTCTTTATTTTAAATTTTCAGTGGTCTAAATTCATTATAGATGGTCTTAGTTATATAAGTGTAGGTTCTTTTGTTGTTGTTTTGCTTTGTATTTTCTGAGACATGTCTCATTTAGTTTGGGTTGGCCCCTCAAATTCAGGAACTCACATTATGGCAGCCACCATTCCAAGTCCTCCTGAAGATTTTTTTTAATTAAGTAGAGTCTTTGTACAAAGAAGTCATGTCTTGGTACCACCATTTCCTCCTCCCTGCCCCCCATTCCACTGAGGGCCCTCCTCAGTGGGATTGCTGGAATACTCCTTGGGATTGAGGGCTATGTGTTGTGTAAGCAGCAGTCGATCATCGGGGTGGGGAGCAATGCCTCTAGATATTCCCTCAGCGTGGCTCTTATAATCTTTCTTCCCCTCTTCCACAATATTCCCTGAGCCATGGTGGGTGAGTTTTAAGTCTGCTATGGTGTTGAGTTCTCAGCAGCTTCTGGATTTCTGCTTTGGTACATTTTGAGTATCCCCAGTGTCTGTCTCCATCACCCTGGTGCAGGTTGTCAGGGTTACTGTGGAAGCAGCACTCTTGCTCATCTTGCCAACTCCCTCTGTGGTTTCACCTGGGTCCAAGCTGATGTGTAAGGGCGTGAAGAGAGATTTTTGTTTCAAGGTAGGGTCTCACTCTAGCCCAGGCTGACCTGGAGTTCACTATGTAGTCTCAGGCTGGCCTCCAACTCACGGTGATCCCCCCTACCTCTGCCTCCTGAGTGCTGGGATAAAGGCATGCTCTACTATGCCTGGCTATCTTTTTTTTTTTTTTTTTGACATAGGGTCTTGTTACATAGACCATGCCTCAAATGGGTGGCCATCTTCCTGCCTCAGCCTCTGAGTGTTGGGATAACAAGTATACTCTGTCACACTGGCTCATCCTGCAGCTTTGAGATCAAAAATAGCAACCCAGAAGCATTGCTTCAAGGGAAAATTATTTTTATAATATTGCATCATTTATTTTTCTAAGAAAGATGCTTGTCTTAGCAATATAGATTTTAAAATAATGCAAGAGATAAATGTTTTAAGGCAAGTTAAAAAAAATCAATGCTGCTGCCGTCATGCTTCTGGGTATGGAAGACTAGGAGTCACTTTACTCTGCAAAAATAAATTAACTCGGTTTTTTGAACTTTTGCTGGGTGTAAAATCACAAACTGCTATGGCAAAATTCATATCTGATTATAAGGTAGATTAGGGGAGACGCTATCAGAAATAAGTAAACTTCTTTACCATGTGTGATCTATAGAGGTGCGACCTATTCTGTTACATTTGACTTTTTAAAGTTTTTTTTTTCCAGACTCACGCTGACCGGAATCTCACTGTGTAGTCCCAGGCTGGCCTCAAACTCACAGCAATCCTCCTACCTCTTCCTCCCAAGTGCTGGGATTAAAGGAGTGTACCACCACCCCTGACCATACTTGATTTTTTTTTTTTTGATACAGGGTCTCACTCTGTAGCCCAGGCTGGCCTCAAACTTGTGGCAATCTCTTCCTGTTTCAGCCTTCTGATTGGTTTATAGGTGTGGGCCCTGCTTCAGTGCAGTTTAGCCAGGTGCCACGCTTCTTTCCTTTGCAGAGTCCTCATTCCCATTTCGAGGGGCATTCTGAGAAGTAAACATGGAGCTACATCTTTATTTAGAAATAGATATCAAAGACTGGGAGAGAGATCAGTGGTTAAAGCACTAGCCTGCAATGCTAACAACCCAGGTTCAATTCCCCAGTACCCACATCTCATGGTTTGATCCAGGTGTGCCCTACAAACAAATGAATGTGTTCTGATTGATAGATCCCCAGCTGATGGCAGTTCGAGGATTAGAACCTCGCTAGAGCTGTGTGGTTGGGGGTGGGCTTATGAGGGTTATAAGCTAGCTTCCCATTGCCAGTGTTTGGCACACCTTCCTGCCACTGTTTGCAGTGCTGTGGCAGAGGTGATGTCCACCACTCTGCTCATGCCATCATTTTCCCTGCCAGGATGGAGTCTCCCCTCGAGTCTGTAAGCTTAATAAACCCATTCCTCCACAAGCCACTTTTGTTTGGGTTCTTTCTGCTCAGTAACAGAGCAAGTTGACTACAACAGTTTTTGTACCAGAAGTGGCGTGTTATAGTTTCTCCTTGACTTTGATAACAGGGCATGACAACACCAAGAGGCGCCCTATAGAGTCTCCTGTACTCCAGACATACTCTTCCTTGCCTCCATTGTGAAGGAGCAGTCCAATTTCTCCCTGGTAGTCTGGATCAATCATTCCTGTTACCACTGTAACTCCTTTCTTGGCCTGTTGACTGGAGGGCATCAGGAGCCCAAAGTGACCAGGGGGGAGTCTTAGCTTCCAGTTCAATGGAATGTTCTCTGTGCCTCCTGGCAAAAGCACTCCCCTTTCTGGAGCCAAGACTTCTAGGCCAGTGGAGTGTAAGGTTGTGGGAGCAGGAAGCAAAAATTTGGCTAATGAGCCACTTGGGGTGATGGTAAGTGGTACCATTCCCATTTCCACCCCCTTGATTCCTGGACCCATGGATTCGGGCTATTGGAGAAACAGTACCATATATAGGATGCTGGTTCAGAGCATATACAGCCTGCTGGAGAACCCTGCCCCAGCCCTCCAGGCTAGTGCCACCTAGTTGGTGCTGTAACTGGTTCTTTAAAAGGTCATTCCATCGTTCTATCAAGCCAGCTGCTTCAGGGTGATGGGGCACGTGGAAGGACCAGTGAATTCCATGAGCATGAGCCCACTGCTGTACTTCCTTGGCTGTGAAGTGAGTTCCTTGGTCGGAAGCAGTGTTGTGTGGAATACCATGACAGTGGATAAGGCACTCTGTGAGCCCATGGATGGTAGTTTTTGCAGAAGCACTCAGGCAGGAAAAGCAAACCCAGAATAAGTGTCTATTCTAGTCAGGACAAAACGCTGCCCTTTCCATGATGGAAGTGGTCCGATGTAGTCAACCTGCCACCAAGTCACTGGCTGGTCTCCTCAAGGAATGCTACCATACCGGGGGCTCAGTGTTGGTCTCTGCTGCTGGCAGATTAGGCACTCAGCAGCAGCTGTAGCCAGGTCAGCCTTCATTAGTGGAAGTCCATGTTGTTGGGCCCATGCATAACCTGCATCCCTGCCACCATGGCCACTTTGTTCATGGGCCCATTGGGCAATGACAGGGATGGCTGAGGAGAGAGGTTGGCCACTATCCACAGAATAGGTCAGCTTACCAACTTGATTATTAAAGTCATCCTCTGATGAGGTCATCTTCTGATGAGCATTAACATGGGTCACAGTATCCTGATATCCTTTACCATTCAGAGAGGTCTATCCACATGAATCTCCCCCAAATGTCTTTCTCACCAGTTTTCCAATTGTGCTCTTTCCAAGTCCCAGACCATCCAGCCAAACCATTGACTACAGCCCATGAATCAGTGTACAATCTCACATCTGGCCATTTTTCCTTCCAAGCAAAACGCACAACCATGTGCACTTCCCGAAGTTCTGCCCATTGTGAAGACTTCCCTTCACCACAGTCCTTTTAGAGTTGTCCCAGAAATGGGCTGTAGCCGTTCACTTCTGGGAGGTACCAGCATAATATGCTGAACCATCTGTGAACCATGCCTTAGTCCTCTCCTCCTCAGTCAGTTGATCACTTGTCTCTCCCACAAGGTGTCACATTGGTTCATTATATTGATGATATTATGCTGATTGGTTCAAATGAACAGGAGGTGGCAACCACTCTGGAGCTGCTTGTGCAGCATATGCGAATGAGGGGATGGGAAATAAATCTGTCCAAGATTCAGGGACCTTCCACCTCAGTGAAATTTCTAGGTGTTCAGTGGTGTAGGGCATGCAGGGATATTCCTTCTAAGGTGAAGGATAAGTTGTTGCACCTGGCCCCTCCTACCTCTAAGAAAGAAGCACAAAGTCTAGTGGGCCTATTTGGATTTTGGAGGCTTGGGTGTGTTACTTCGTCCCATATACCAAGTGACTCGGAAGGCTGCTAGTTTTCAATGGGGCTCAAAACAAGAGAAGGCTCTTCAGCAGGTCCATGCTGCTGTGCAGGCTGCTTTGCCACTTGGCCCATATGATCCAATGGCCCTGGTACTGGAGGTATCAGTGGCTGATAGGGATGCTGTCTGGAGTCTTTGGCAGGCCCGCATAAGTGAATTACAGAGGAGGCCTTTGGGATTTTGGAGGAAGGCCCTGCTGTCTTCTGCAGACAATTATTCCCCCTTTGAGAGACAGCTCTTGGCTTGCTATTGGGCCTTAGTGAAAACTGAACGCTTGAGAATGAGCCATCAGGTTACTATGCGACCTGAGCTGCCCATTATGAGCTGGGTGTTGTCTGACACACCAGGCCATAAAGTTGGCCCTGCACAGCAGCAGTCCATCATCAAGAGAACCCTGACTAATACACCACATAAACCCAGATGCACAAAGTGGCGCATGCCTCCAGAGTTCATTTGCAGTGGCTGGAGGTCCAGGTGCACCAATTTTCTTTCTTTCTTTCTTTCTTTCTTTCTTTCTTTCTTTCTTTCTTTCTTTCTTTCTTTCTTTCTTTCTTTCTTTCTTTCTCTTTCTTTCTTTCTTTTTTTCTTTCTCTCTCTCCTTGCAAATAAATAAATAAAATATTTTTTAAAAAATAAATTGATATTCTGTTGCAGTCAGCTTTCTCATTGCTGCTTAGAAAAGAAGTCAACCAAAGGTGTTTGTGGGAGAAATGGGTTTATTTTGGCTTACAGACTCAGGAAGCGCCATCGTGGCAGGGAAAATGATGACATTAGCAGAGGAGTGGACATCACCTACTGACCAACATCAGGAGGACAACAGCAACAGGAGAGTGTGCCCAACACAGGTAAGGGGAAGCTGGCTTATAACACCTATATGCCCACCTTCAACAACACAGCTCCAACAAGTTTCCAGTACCCAAATTACCATCAGCTGGGGATCTAGCATTCAGAACGCATTCATTTGTAGGGGACACCTGGATCAAACCATCACATGTTCCTTGAAGGGTACCTCAAAGACCACTTATGCTGACCACTTATTCATTATTACATGAATGCCATCATTAAACATCCCTCTGGGGCCAGGTGTGGTATCTCATGAAACTGGGCTACATAGTGAAGTCCAGACCAGACTATCTCAAAAAAACCAAAATCATGGGCTAGAGGGATTTCTCAGTGGTTAAGGCACTTGCCTCCAGTACCTAAGGACCAGGGTTCAATTCCCCAGTACCCGTGTAAGCCAGATGCACATGCATCTGGAGTTCGTTTGCAGAGGCTAGAGGCCCTGGCATGCATATACTGTCTCTGTCTCTCTCTGTCTCTGTCTCTCTTCGTATATATCTCTGTGCTTACAAGTAAATGAATGAAATAGTTTTAAAAATTAAAAAAAAAACAACTAATGACCTGATTTCAATTCCCCAATAACCACATAAAGCCAGATGCACAGAGTGGCACATGCATCTGGAATTCACTTGTAGCAGCTAGAAGCCCTGGTGCGCCCATTCTCTATCTGGTTCTCTGTCTCTCTGCTTAAAAAGAAAGAAAGAAAAAGAAAAAATAACAACAAACAAACAAAGCTCTCCTTTGCCAGAAGAAGAGTCATCTTGATGGACACACACAAGCAAAGGGTTGTTCTCCGGGAAGAGCTCTCACTGGAAGGGGATGAAGCTGGTCCAGGCACAAATACAGGTCCCATGCTGATGTCTCTTCAGTGAAAGGAGAATCTCTGAAAAAGTAAGAGTGTGACTAAGCACACAGGGACTTGGGGAGCAGGACATGGATTAGTAAAAGGGAAGTAAGTCTCAGAGACAGCCGGGGGTTGGTGGTGGGGTGACAGAGATGTACATGAAGGTCTGGGCCAGCCATCTGACGGCCTCTCCTGTCTGGCAGGTAGGGAAGGAGCAGATGACCCACAGAAATATGGCCTGCTTTCACTTCCCATATGTGACAAGTGGTCTAAAAATAATTCTTTCAACAAAGCTGGTAAAGCTGAAATTAGGCAGTTCTTGGCCAAACATTTTCTGATATTCTACCCCATGTCTCAGCCACATCGTCTTTCCCTCCCTCATCGCCTTCCACCCCAGCACTTCTGTCACGTGTGTTGGAACAATGAGGTCTGAAGCCAAAAGAGAGGGCAAAGTGAAGCCCCCAAATATGTGACCCCATCTTCTTACCATGGAGGACCCAGCTCCTTAACTCATCTCCTAGGTCCCTGGAATTCCCCTGGTGGACCCCAATTCTAGTTGGAATGTTGCCTTTAGTCCAAAAGCCCAAGTCAGATGTGTCAGACTTTGAACTCCGAGGAGAAAGTGTGTGTAGCCTTTGGCTTCTTACATTCCATGATATTGACACACAACAGAAGCACATAATTCAAGACTCCAAATGCACATAAACATGCTTCTCTATTTATTTACTCAGCTGTAAGACAATGTCAAAATACTTAATTATTTAAAATATTCATAAAATTATAGAAGTCAGACATAGTGACACATGCCAACAATCCTAGCTTTTCGAAGTCTGATGTGGGAGGATGTCAAGTTCAAGATCAGCCTAGGCTACACACACACACACACACACACACACACACACACACACACAAACTGAAATGTGTGTGGACATATATATCTACACATATATATGTCATAAATATGGTTTATATATAGTATGTATATGGTGATATATAGATATAGATATGATAGGCTTTTTTCTAACAATATTACTTTAGAAAAGAGGCTTGATTTTTGTGAGACTTGGTGCTAGGTTCATTTTTTTTGTTTGTTTTTGATTTATTTGTTCTTTTAGTAGGGTCTCACTCTAACTCAGGCTGACCTGGAATTCACTAAGTAGTCTCAGTATGGCCTTAAACTCACAGCAATCCTCCTACCTCTGCCTCCCAAGTGCTGGGATTAAAGGTATGCACCACCATGCCTGACTAGGCTCATTTTTCAGTACCTGTATATATCATACACAAACACACATATCTATTTTTGATTTTATAATCTTAAGAGCCCATTTTTCTAATACTAAGTTTTAAGGTGGGAATTGAACAGGAATAAAGGTTATACTCACTTCTTAAAAGCAAAATCTGGAAAAAAAAATGAACGAGATTGATTAAGAGAACTGCTTTAAGTAACAACCTGTCAGGGCCAACTGGTCCCCACAGTGGACAATAGCTTGTTCTAGAAATACATGAGTGCTTGATTATTGAACTGAAAGACAAAAGGAAAACCACAAGATTGTATCTGAGGTGCTCTTTTCAGGGATCTACTACTGTGTAACAAGCCGCCGCACAACATTCTGACAAACAACCAACTTATACTAGTGATCACGTGGGTGGGTAGTGAGGACAGAGCACAGCAGAGACCATTTTACAGAGCCTCAGCTGGGAAGACTGGAAATCCTGGAGTGACTTGATGGCTAAGGGATAAAGATGTCTGAAGGTGTCTGTTGCAGTTACCTTCTCGTTGCTGGGACAAACAGCCGACCAGAAGCAGCTTATGGGAGGAAAGGGTTTATTTCAGGCTTACAGATTCAGGGGACGCTTCATCATGGTGGTAGAAGCTGGCTCTCTTCATCACACATCCATAGCAGAGAGGCACCAGCTGGCACCAGCAAGCATGAACTGACTCTCAACACACATCTAGGGCTGAACTCAAGATCTGCCCCTGGTGACATACCTCATCCTGCTGGAGACTTAAGTAGGAAACTCAATCTTAATCAAAAATACCTGAGGCCAGGTGTGGGGGCGTGGTGGTGCACATCTATGATCCCAGCACTCAGGAAGCAAACGTAGGAGGATCCCTGTGAGTTCAAGGCCACCCTGAGATGACATAGTGAATTCCAGGTCAGCCTGGGCTTAGAGGGAGACGCTACCTAGAGGAAAAAAAAAAAAAACAATCATACCTGAGGCTATGGGGCCACTTACATTCAAATGACTATAGTGTTATCACACAGTTGGGCAGCACTTGCTACTGGCCCTCGATGGAGCTATTAGGTAAAACATGTACACTTGGTTTGCCCAGGTGCTTTCCCTAGAATAAATGTGGGCTTTCTCATGGTATAGAACTATAATGATGGGTTCTGAGAGCGAGCATGAGAGGAGAGGAGAAGGTGGGGCTGAAAGCTGTTTGTATGACCAGGCCTCAGAAGTAGCACAGTATCAATCCTGGTCTTACTCCACTAACCCAGGCAGTCAGGGAGGTCATCCCAAGGTTCAAAGAGAGAGGCTCTAGACATCACCAATCTAGAGCAGTCAAAGTTGAGGAGAGATAGGGTATTTATTAAGGAAATTGGCTCATGTGATTACAGATGACAAGAAGGCCCTGTACCATCCGCAAGCTTTGGCACTAGGGGAACCAGTCACATAATTCAGTGTGAATCCAAAGGCTGCAAAGAATCAGAGAGCCAGTGAGATAATTCTCAGTCTGAGAGCTAAGGAGTCCTTGAGTCTGAAACCTGAGAATATGGATCTTTAGCCAAGGGTAAAAGAAAATAAAGTACATTGCGTCCAAAAGAGAGAGTAAATTCACCTTGTCTTTCCGGGCCCTCAGTGGATTAGGTGGTAGGCGGACCATTTTATTCAATCCAGTATTCAAACACTAGTCTCTTCCAGGAACACCTTTATAGACATACCCAGAAATAATGTTTACCAGCTCACTAAACATCCTTTAACCCAAACTTCTGTCTAAAGTTAATTACAAGCCAAACCATTGCCAACTTGGCACCCATATGTATCTTTTAAAAACATATTTAATCTCCAAATAAAGACAACAGCAAAGTCATTGTAAAGGTTAATTTTCATGAACTTGAAGAGATGTAGAATTATCTAGGAGACTCACCTGTAGGCGTGTCTGTGGGGGAATTTCCAGCAAGGTTTAACTGCGATGGAAAGATGTAGCCTGAACGTAGCTAGATCAATTCCAGGGACTGAATCAAAAGGACAAAGCCAGTGGAGCAGCAGCATTCATCTCTCTCTGCTTCCTGACTGTGGACCAATGTGACCAGCCACCTCATGCTCTGCTCCTGCCGAAACCTAAACCTCCTTCCTTAAGCTGATTTTGCCAAGCATTTTTTCACAGCAATAACAAAAGTGAATGACACAACCCTACTAAAGAATAATTTAAGGGACTGTCTGCATTCCAGACTTGCTCTCTCTTACTAACATTATAAAGCTTGATTTTTAAAAATTTATTTATTTATTTATTTATTTATTTATTTATTTATTTATTTATTTGGAAGCAGAGAGAAGTAGAGAGAAGAAAGGCAGATAGAGAGAATGGGTACGCCAGGGCCTTCAGTCACTTCAAACAAACTCCATATGCATGTGCCACCTTGTGCCTCTGGCTTTATGTGGATACTGGGCAATTGAACCCAAGTCCTTAGGCTTTGTAAGCAAGTGCCTTAACTGCTGAGCCATCTCTCCATCCCCTGGTGTTGGGTTTTTAAAATATTTATTTATTTATTTATTTGCAAGCAGAGAGAGAGAGAGAGAGAGAGAGAGAGAGAGAGAGAGAGAGAGAGAGAGAGAGAGAGAGAGATTGGTGCATCAGGGCCTCTAGTCACTACAAACTCCAGATGCAGGTGCCACTTTGTGCATCTGGCTTTACTTGGGTACTGGAGAATTGAACCTGGGTCGTTAAGCTTTGTAGCCAAGCACCTTAACAGCTGACCCATATCTTCAGCCCCTGGAGTTAGATTTTTAAATTTAAAAAAAAGAAAAAGAAAAAGATCATATATATATATATATATATATATATATATATATATATATATATATATATATATATATTTGTGTGACAGAGCAAGTACAGGTGCACCAGGGCCTCCTGACACTGAAAAAGAACTCCAGATGCAGGTGCCACTGTGTTCATGTGACGTTATGTGGGTCCTGGGGAACTGAACCTGAGTCACCTTGAACTGCTGAGCCATCTCTCCAGCCCTAGAATTGGTTGCTTTGCTTTTTGTTGGTTGGATAGTTGGTTGGAGTTTTTGTGTTTTTGCTTTTATTTTTGAGATAGGGTCTTATGTATCCCAAGATTGGTCTCAAACTCCTTATGTAGCTAAAGATGACCTTTGAATTCCTAATCTTCCTGCAGCTTTCAAGTGCTGGGATAATAGGCACATGCTACCACCCCTGGCTGACACTGTAAAGTTATAATTCAATTTGATAGTTTGGGACAATCATCATAGCACACATTGTAAATCCTTTTTTAAAACTATCTTTTTATTATTTATTTATTTATTTATTTATTTTTGTTTTTTTGAGGTACCATCTCTAGCCCAGACTGACCTGGAATTTGCTATGTAGTCTCAGGGTAACCTTAAACTCACAGCAGTTTTCCTACCTCTGCTTCCTGAGTGCTGGGATTAAGGATATGTACCACCATGCCAGGCTTGTAAATACTTTTTGAGTCTGTTGACTCAACACCAGTTGGAGCCTCAAATGGCTATGTGACAGGCTTTAACTTCTCCTGGTAGCAGCATTCTTCCCTGTGGAACTAAACTCTAGGCCAACAGCATAAAGCATGACGAGACAGGAGGGCTTTATGCTAGCCGATCACTAGAGGGAAATAGTGAGTAGCCACACCCATTCTCACCGCCTTGATCAGCTCACCTGTGAGGTCGAGCTGTCAGAGAACTGGTACCATACATTGGATGCTGGTGTGGAGCATGTGCAGCCTTCCAGAGGTCCTTGTGTCTGCCAGGCCACCGATTATCACATAATTGACAATGTAATGATCTCCAAAAGGCTCTTCGAGTGGGGTCTGGTGTGGCACATCTGTAATCCTAGCTACTCAGGAGGCTGAGGCAGGAGAATCACAAGTTCAGGCCAATCTGGGTAATTTAATGAACCCTATCTCTAAGTATAAAGAAAAAGGGTTGGATATATTGTTCAGTGGTAGAGTGCTTGCCTACCAAGCATGAAGTCCTAGGTTCAATTCCCAGTATAACAAAAAAAGAGGGCAGGAGTGGTGAGGCACACCAATGTTCCTAGCATTTGGAAGGTAGTAGTACATGTCTGTAAACCCAGCACTTGGGAGGTTAAGGCAGGAAGATCATTTCAAGGCTAGTCAATGCTGCAGACTGAGTTAGAGGCCAGCCTGGCCTCCATGACACCCTGTCTAAAAAAATTATGCTAAGTAAAATAACAAGACTGTAGTACCATCATCCCATGCACCCAGTGAAGTTAGTGTGCAGGTATACTCTATGATGTTTGCACAAGGACAAACTGCCTAACAACACATTTCTCAAAAGGTTAGAGCTGTTCTTCAATTGGTACAGTGCTTAACTAGCATTCATGAAGTCCTGAATTTCATCCCCAGCACCTCATAAACGGGATTAGTCTGCACTCCTACCACTAGGGAGGTAGAGTTAAGGAAGATCAGAATCTCAAGGTCATCCTCAAATACATAGCAAGTTCTTAGGCTACGATGAGACCCTATCTCAAAAAAAAAAGTTCTATAGATTGATTGTAAAAAAACCGCGAATATACTTCCCTACCCATGAATTGTATGTCATGTGTATTTTATAACAGTCTTGATCTGCTAAATAAAGGGTGCCATAGGGCTGGAGAGATGGCTCAGTGGTTTAGACACTTGCCTCCAGTGCCTAAGGCCCCTGGTTCAATTCCCCAGGACCCACATAAGCCAGACCCACAAGGTGGTGGCCCTGGTGTTCTCTCTCTCTCTCTCTCTCTCTCTCTCTCTCTCTCTCTCTCTCTCTCTCTCTCTCTGCTTGAAAATGAAATAAAATATTTTTTTAAAAAAAGGATGCCATAGTAGAACATGCATACTGACATGCTCTAGAATTGAATTCTTGGAAGCTAAAGAAGAAGCCTACAGTTTTCAGATGTGGCTCAGGTTGCAGGCATAGTTGGGGTCCCACCAGCAGAAGCACTCCTGTGAGGCTGTACTTGGAACAGAGAGGGTGTGAAAAGCATGTGGTGTATGGGTGCACAAGTGGCCTGTTCACAGCGTATGATACAGATATCTTGAATAATCAACTTTCAGCATCAGTGATGTGTGCTCCCAGCCTGGGTCAAGACAGAGGGGGTGGGGGTCCATGAGTGCTCCCATATCATGGTCCCACTTTACCCACTTTTATGAAAACTTTGAAACAGAGTTGGCATAATTACATTTGAAAATGATTCCCAAAGAATCTGAGATCCTATTTTAGCAAAGAAGTGTTGCAACAAATGAGTAAATTAAATACCTCAGTCAGATTTTAGCCATCTATACAGCGGGAAATATTGTCTTTTTTTTAAAACAGGCAATAATCAGTTAATTTAAAAATTTCATTCCAAAACCAGGCAAGGTAACTCATGCCTTTAATCCCAACTCTTGGGAGGCTGAGGTAGGAGGATCACCATGAGTTCAAGGCTAGCCTGGGCTAGCATGAGACCCTGCCTCAAAAAAAATAGATAGATAGATAGATAGATAGATAGATAGATAGATAGATAGACTAGCCAGCCATGTGTGCTAGCAATTGCCTTTAAACCCAGCACACAGGAGGTAGAGGTAGGAGGATCACTGGAAGTTCAAGGCCACCCTGAGACTAAATAGTGAGCTCCAGGTTAGTCTGGGCTAGAGCAAGACCCTACCTTGAAACCCCCCCCCCAAAATGGTCAATCCAATGGGCAATAAAAGTTGGCAAGAACCAAGAATAAGCATGGGAAGCATGCACTACAACTTCTTAGCACAGCTTCCATTTCTGTCCTCTTCCTTGGTTACATCTTCCCAATAGGTTTGCCTAACCAAATCAACAAACAATGAAAGAAATAACAAAATAATTCCTAAAAACTATTCCCACTGAGTCTCAGTAACAGAAAATCTATTTGTTTTACCCCCTTAGCTGAGCAGATTAAAATTTAATTCCAGGGCTGTTTCAGTTAGTAACTGCTTGTCTCTCATGCACATGGTCTTGAGTTCAATCCCTCAAGCATGGTGGTATATATTTGTAATCCAACACTCCAGATGTGGTGTCAGGAGGATCAGAAGTTCAAAGTTATCTTCAGCTACATATTGAGTTCCAGGCCAGCCTGGAATATAGGAGACCCTGTCTCAAAAGAAAAAAAAAATACTTGATAGTTTCTTCTTTAGTTGTGATTGTTTTTCAGCTCAAATTTTGCTTTGAATTCCTATGTTACAGTTAGGAAAACAAAACCTATATAGCCCTTCAACCAAGGCAAACCTTTCCACTTTTAGAAACAAAAAGGTTAGGAAGAAAACAGTTCTGAAGTAGTACCATTAATGCCTTAGAAAGAAAAGCTTTTAGCGCAACCCTTATGAATCTGTATCTGGTATTCTCTTCAAAATCATATGTGTAAAAAAAAATCATGAGTGTAAAAGTCCTTTCTAAACATCTAGGGAACTGAGCTATGGCACAAGGAATAATGACATGTGTTGTATTGTTTTTGTATTTTTTTCTTTTTTAATATTTTATTTATTTCTTTTTATACAGAGAGAAGAGAGGAGAGAGAGAGAGAGAGAGAGAGAGAGAGAGAGAGAGAGAGAGAGAATGGGTACACACCATGACCTCTAGCCACTGCAAACAAACTCCAGATGTCTGCACCACTTTGTGCACCTGGCTTTATGTGGGTTCTGGGGAATCAAACCTGGATCATTAGGCTGGAGAGATGGCTCAGTGATTAAGGCACTTGCCTCAAACCTGGATCATTAGGTTTTGCAGGCAAGTACCTTAGCCACTGAGTCATCTCTCCATCCCCGTGTTTTCTTTCTCTTTAAGAACTGCTTGTAGTGGTTAGTCATGATGGCACACACTTGTAATCTCAGATCTTGGGACACTGAAGCAAGAGGATCAGAAGTTCAGGGTTATTCTTGGCAACATTGTGCATTTAAAATTAACCTGGGCTACATAAGACCCTATCTTACAAACAGAGGGAGGGGGAAAGGAGAGTGACTGGTAGTATATTGACCAAAAAATGAAGAGTTGCTCTGTCAGAAAGTCAAGAGAGATCAGATCTGATGAAATATGGACGTTGTGGTGGTTTGATATAAGATATCCCCCTGGGCTGGAGAGATGGTTCAGCGGGTAAGGAACTTGCCTCCAGTGCCTAAGGCCCCCGGTTCAATTTCCCAGGACCCACATATGCCAGACCCACAAGGTGGTGGCCCTGGTGCGCTCTCTCTCTCTCTCTCTCTCTCTCTCTCTCTCTCTCTCTCTCTCTCTCTCTCTCTCTCTCCTTGAAAATGAATAAAGAAAATATTTTTTAAAAACATACTCAACATAATGTATTAAAAAAAGATGTCCCCCATCGTCCATGTTTTCAAGCATTTGGTCCCCAGTTGGTGGCACTGTTTGGGAAGATCATGAAAGCATGAAGGCTTACTGGAAGAAGTGGGTCACTGGTGTGTGTTGGGGGGGGGGAGGTGGGAGCAGGCCTGAGGTTTCCTAGGCTGACCCCATTTCCTGTTCATGCTCTGCTTCCTGACTGTCAATGCAATGTGACCAGGCAGCTTCCTGCTCCTTCCACCATGCCTTCCTGGCTATGATGAACTGGACCTCCAGAACCAGAAGATGACAGAAGCTTTTTCCTTCCTTAAAGTGCTTCTTGTCAGGAATCTGGTCACAGCAAAGTTTAAAGCAACCAGTAGAGGTGCTTAACTCATATTTAGCATAAGTTTTGTTTAAGAACTAGCCAGAATTGATGTCACTTGCTTTTAAAGACTTAAAGGAGACTTACTGAAGTGGACAAACTGTAATGGATAAAGGAGGAAACAGAACTCCTCCCCTTCCTTTGGCTCTTACATTCTTTCCCCCCACCTCTTCCCCAATGGACTCTGAGCCTTGAAGGTGTGATAGAGATGTCTCAGTGCTGAACACTCCACTGTCACTTCTCAGCACTATGTGACTTTTGAGTCACCCCAGTGGTCACCACCGTCTGAAAAGAGAAGCTTCTCTAGCCAAAAGTGGGATTGACAAGGTTGATTTCTGCATTCTCAATTTTGTTTTACTACTCTCTATGTGTATCCTTATCCAGCCTCACACTGTTTTGGTTATTACAGCTGTTAGTGAGTTTTCCTATCAGAAAATGTGAATCTTCCCACTTTATTCTACTGTTTCATGAAAATTTGGGGTTATTCTCAGTTCCTTAAAGTTTCATATAAGTTTTGTTTTGCTTTGCTTTGGTTTTGTGCTTTGAGATAGCACTTCATAATTGCTACACACAGTGGGAGGAAAAGAAGATGACACTGAACCGAAACAGAGACTAATTGAGAGGGGAAGAGATAAGAGGGAGGCTGGGAGGGGGAAAGGAATCATGATGGTTTATGATCTATAATTATGGAAGCTATCAATAAAAAGTTTAAAAAAAGACAATGGGTTGGGGAGCTGGCTCAGTGGATAAAGAGCTTACTACCCAAGCATGAGTACCCGAGTTAAATCCCCAGCACCCACATAAAACACTGGGCTTGACAGTACACACCTGTAATTCCAATGTTGGAATGTTGGGAAGGTGGAGACAGGAAATCAAAATGTATTTAAAGAGACAGGGTTATGTTTCCCCTCCCCACACAACCAGGCTGCTGAGTGGGGTTGGGGACCGAAAACTCACGTGGGGGTTCAGGCTGCAGGATGGAAGCTGGAAGCAAGAGGGTGAGGGTCTCAGGAAGTGAAGAAGCCAAGAAGAGGGAAAAGGGCTGAAAGAGGGCATGGCCACCACCTTTACAGTGTTCGATTTAGGTAGGCAGGGAACACTCTGATTAATTAAAAAGTCTGGAGGAAGGATCCCAGAATCAACCTGGGGCTGGGGTCATAGAGCACTAGACTGTGGACAGCAGGGGCGTTGTAGATCAGTCTCAGACACGAGTTCCAGTTCTGTCAGGAGTCTTCATTCTTGTGCCAGAGTGAGAGGGCATGTGGGGTGGCATCTCCTAGTTCCCTCTGGGCCCCATTC
>PVHP010014351.1:0-39316 GCA_004024765.1 Zapus hudsonius | reverse complement strand
TGACCAGAATGGTCCATCACACTGTACTTACAGCACTGCAAGGCACCTCTTAGGACAAGCTTTCCAATCTGTCCACATTCCTTCTGCAGATCACTTCCAAAAAAGCCCAAAGCCACAAGATCAGGGTTCTAGCAGCAACAGAGGACCCCACGTCCTGGTACCAAAACTGTTGGGGTCATCATTCTAGTTGCTGCGCAGAAAGAACCCAAACAAAAGTGGCTTGTGGAGGAATGGGTTTATTTGGCTTACGGACTCAAGGGGAGACTCCATTTTGGCAGGGAAAACGATGGCATGAGCAGAGGGCTGGACATCACCTCTGCCACAGCACTGCAAACAGCGGCAGGAAGGTGTGCCAAACACTGGCAAGGGGAAGCTGGCTTATAACCCCCATAAGCCCGCCCCCAACAACACAGCTTCATCGAGGTTGTAAAACCCAAACTGCCATCAGCTGAGGATCTATCTATCAGAACACATTCATTTGTTTGTGGGGGACACCTGTATCAAACCATGACAGTGACCTACTGCCCCTCTTGGCAGTATCTATCACTCTGTTGTTAATAAATTTTCTTGCTATTTTATCTTTTGTGTCTTTCTCAATTTTCTAAATAAAGTGCCAAGGGTCTGGAAGCACCCAGAGGCCATCAGTAAAAATAGGAACCCGTACATATGTAGTAGGTAAGGCAGACATTTTGGTGACCTGGCCACTTCATTCAGAGCTGGTGTCTGAAGTGAGGCTGTTTTGAGTCTGTTAAATCTGAGTATTCAAACTGAATTCTTCGGCACTCAGTGGGTGTCAGATAAATGGAGATTTGGTAGTTATCAAGAGAACACACACACATTTAGTGTTAGAAGAAGTTTTATGTACCACCGAGATATTCATCTCTTATAATACAATTCAATTTTGACTCAAGTTTCTAAAATGTGAACTTTCCCCAGTGTAACAACATATGGACATGGAACCAGAAACCCTCTGGGTTTTACTTCAAAAGTCTTCTCAACAGTGGAATTGGTGCAAGCTTTCTCGCAAAATGGAAATCATGTTATGTTGACAAGGAGGGTAGCAGTTGAATATTAATGGTGATGGCTAAGGAGAAATGCTATTTTTTCGTCACTTGATGACTCAAGTGAAAGATTATTTGTTGTCATGTGATGAGAAGTGTATCAGTGGAGATTGTGTATGGTGCATGTCACAATATAATAGTGGTTATGACAAGGTTGATAATAAAGGTAGGCACTTGAACATTTCAGTGATTCCTTCCTTTGTAAAAATAGACCTTGATGCTAGAGGAGGACTTGAATGTCTTCCTCTGTTACTCTTCCAACTTCCATCCGTGAGACAGTCTGTCACTGGACCTGGAGCTTGCAATTTTGTTGTTGTTGTTGACTGCTGTGTCTTTTTGAGTGGGTGCTGGGGATCAAACTCAGGCCCTCATGCTTGCCTAGCACCTCTCTTACCCACTGAGCCACACTCCACCCCAGTGATTTCTTTCTATAGTCTGCCCTAAAATGTCCTATGATGTCTAAGTACTACCAATAGAGGTGTAATTGATCCTTTGATCTGAAGGATAAAATGTGTGTTATTTCTTACAGTTGGAATACTCATTGGGCCTTTGGGTGGTGAAGATGGATCCACAAGATCACATTCTGATCCCTCCATGATGGCATAAAGCTATTGTGCAAGAAAACATACTGTCTTTCTATTGAGATACTGTACTAGTGACTGTCTTGGTGCAGTGACTACTTACCTGAACAGAAGTAACTTAAGGAGGGAAGGCTTTATTTCAACTTCCAGTTCAAGGTTACAGTCCATCATGGTAGGAAAGGCATGGTGGTAGGAATGTGAGACATCTGGTCACATGCATCCGTTATCCATGTGGTGGTTTGATTCAGGGGTCCCCCATAGACTCATGTGTTTTGAACGCTTGGTCCCCAGCTGATGAAAATTTGGGAGGTCGAGCCTTGCTGGAGGAGGTGTGTTGCTACGGGCAGGATTTGAGGTGGTATCACTCTTATTGCTTTATGCCAGATGCTGTGCAAGAAGTAATGTTTAGCCTCTTCTCTACCTTTCTTTCCTTGCCATGCTGAAAGTTCCCTTCAAGACTGTAAGCCAAAATAAACCTTTTCCTCCTGTCAGTTGCTTTTGTTTGGGTGGTTTGTCCCAGCAACATGAAGGTAACTCAGCCCATGGAATGGTGCTGCCTACAGTTAAGATGAGACTTTTCACTTCAATTAACCTAATGTAGATAATCCCTCATAGGCATACCCAGGGCCAGTTTCCTAGATGATTCTAGGGACTGTCAAGTTGACAATAAATAGAAACAACACAGGTAATAAGTTGACAATTTGTTATTTCCCTCAGGATTACTCTTGACATTGACAATTATAGGTTCTTTCATTCTCATTTTAATTACTGATATTAATGTTGACAGCACACATTATACTTCACACTGCTTTCAAACTTTAACACCTCTGTGTGTGTGTGTGTGTGTGTGTGTGTGTGTGTGTGTGTGTAGGTTACAAATGACTACAACAGGGTTGTAGAGTCCTGAGTGCAGAAGCAAAGAGTGGATACTGATGCAGAGAGGGTTAAGGAAGGAAGGGTTTTGTTCAGTTCAGAGTTCCAGGAGATTCACCCATCCTGGTGAGGAAAGGCATGGGCACCAGGGACCAAGGCAGCTGCTCACATTACATTCACAGTCAGGAAGCAGAGCTGTGAATGCTGGTGCTTACCTAGGAAAGATATTAAGCAGGAATCCGGTCCCAGTTGAGAGTTTCTGGCATTGTGGATTCAAAGTCCAGATGGGTGGACAAATGAATGGTGGGCAGATAGCAGGATGGATGAATAGCAGTTTGAGTAGTTTGGGCCATGCTGAGCTAGAGCCCTAGGAATAATCAGTTCTCTGACCCCTGACACGTGCCCTAAATAATCAGATGACAGGCCAGTAGAGCCTTCTCCATCACTGTTAGGTCGCTCTTCTGTTACAGGTTAGGGTGTTACATCCTTCATTATTCTGGTATGTTTGGTAAATTTATAGGCCTGATTATCCTGATATCATTTTAATATATCAATGTGCCCATGTGTTCTCAAAGTAATTCAAGTAGTTCACTGGTATGAATAAGCTATTTATCAGTCTGTGTCTTATTGGCTGGGCTGGGCAGGTCTGTGCACTTAAACAAAATGCAGTCATTTCTGCAAAATGGAGCAAGCTGCTTCTTTGTAAAATGGAGTCTCCCAGGGTAAGGCACAGCATATAACTGAAAGACTTTCCAGCCTTCAGTGACTGTCACCTTGATGCAATTTAGAATCGCTGTGGAAATGATTTTCAGGAGTGTACCTGCGAGGGTGTTCCTAGATTAGGTAAACTGGAGGTGCCCCAGTCTGTACTGTAAATTCATGAGTATTCAATACAATCAGAGCATCGAGAGTAGCAACAGCACCTGCATATAACATTAAGGTCAGGAGTTTAATGGTCAATTACAATATTTTCAACTGACCTGCATTTTTATTTATTAGAGTTTGAATTGATCTTTCAAAAAAAAACTCTGTTTAAGAACTAGAAAATTCTTCCTACATATTGATGTTATTCGTTTTTAATTTGTTATTGTGTTTATATTAATTGGAACATTGCTTTCAAACTTTAAAGGTCAAAATGTATGCAAATTAAATTAGTTTAGTCTTAGGATATTTGAAGATTTTGAAAACTTCTAGTAAAAGATTATGTTAGTTCCTTTCTTGTTGCTGTGACCAAGTATGAGACAAGAAATGGTGTTTTTTGCTTTTTTTTTAATTTTGGGGGGGTGTTGGTTCACAGTTTGAGATTACAGTCCATCACTCCAGGGAAGGTCTGTTAGCAGCCACTTGAGGTAGCTGGGTCACAGTGAGGAAGCACAGAGCTATGAACCCTTCTGCTCAGTTCTCCCTCTCTCTCCTTTCATTCTGTCTGGGACCCCGGCCCATGGAATAGTCACCCCACAGTTAGGTTGGTTCTCTCCTCCTCAGCTGACCTAATTTAGAAGCTATCCCAGACATGCCCAAAGTTTTGTCTTTTATGTCCCAACCATCACAATGGTCAAATAATATTTCACTGCCCCCTTCTTTAAGCCATTCTCATTTTACTGTCATTTGTCTTTGAATCACAGAATTGAACCATCTAGCATTTCAGTACCGTGGGATCTACCAAGCTGCGAGGGGTATTTCCATGCTGTAGGCTCTACCACATTGTAGGGGGGGGTTACATTTCTTCTTTGAGCTGACATACATTATAAACAGCATTTTAACTACAATGCTGTAAAAAATGATCTTTATGTGACACACATACAGTCCTATTGCAAAGTGAATGGTATGTGTTCTTCCTTTAAATGACTGTGTCTCTGAGCCACATGTTACATACTACATAGTAATGATAATAAAACTGTCCGTTTGCAATCCAGACCTAATGCAAGTATCTTGCTACAGAATTGTGATGGTTCAATTTTGTTGTCAATTTTACCTTTTTAGTAATCTTGGGTGGGATCCTCTGAGGATGTTTACAGGAAGGCAGCCTCTCAGTAGGGGGCAAGATGTAAAGAAGCTCAAAGAAGCTGGATGTAAACATCCTTTCCTGTGTGGAGAGTGTAGGAAGGAAATTCCAGAGACTCAGGAAGCCATTAAGTCTGGGGACCCCACCCTAAGCCTATATAAAGGAGAAGAAATTCTCTTTGGCCCTCTTGCCTGTTTGCTGTTCTGTGTCTGTGTGTGGTATTGGTGATGGGTTTCTCTCTCTGCTTGGACCTGTGAAAGGGGGCCAGTCTCTTTCACTGTTACAGAACTTCCCCTGGAGCTGTAGTTTCAATAAATCCTTTCCTCCCTTAACTGTGCCTGGTTTGGAGATTCATCCCAGTGATGGCTGACTGCAACAAGTATGTTTTATTCAAAGAATAAAGATATCTCCTGAGTACCTTTTCCTCTCCTAACCTGCTTACAAATGGAAGCACTGTGGGTTTGGTACCCATATAAAACCAGATGCACAAAGCAGCACATGCATCTGGAATTCATTTGCAGTGGCTGGAGCTCTAAGAATTCTCAGGTCTCTGGATTTAGTAACTTAAAGAACAAAATCAATAAAATGAAAATAGAATAACAATAGAGAAAAACTATGAAATCAAAAGCTTATTCTTTTTTTAAAAAAGTAAAATTGACAATGGGTGAGGACAAAGACAGAGAATTTGTAAATTACAAATTCAAATTTAAAAAAATCTATTTCTATTGAATACAAAGTTAGAGATGATACAGGGTTATTTTTTCACTGTAAAAGGTGACTGCCTGTATTATCTACTCAGTAAATGTTTACTGACCTTATTTGAACAGGGTGTTCTGGGAGCACAGATTAATAGCAGGAAACAAAGAACTTGAGAGTTCCCAAATTTGTTGCCTAAAATAAAAAGTGCTATTTGTGAATTGAGATTTTTGACTACGTTTATTTTGTAAGCATTAATATTTAGATAGTTTAAATCAATATTTTACGAAGTTATTTAACAAAAAAATAGATGTTTAATTTTGAATAGTAACCTTTTACTCTTAAAATCCTTCTTTGTGTTTAATACAGGGCCTCTTAAGAATTTGGTGGGATTCCCAGACAACCCACGGAGGAGGTTATCCAGTGGAGAGGCGAGGGGAGGGTAGCGGGGAATTGGGGATAACAACTCATTGTTTGTGCACTAAATGTTGTAACTCATTATGGACAATAAAAAGAAAAAAAATTGTAAAAAAAAAGAATTTGGTGGGATTCTACTTTAAGAAATGAGTTTTTGTGTCTCTTTTCAAGCTTGCTGCCATTACCAAATTTTGCCAAAATATACCTTTGACTTGGGCTTAGATGGGTTTTTATCTTGAATGAATATCTAAGGAAGGTTCCTTTCCAATCCTACTACCTAGAATTTAAGAAGCTATGTAACATAGTAAAACTCAAAAGAGATGGTTAATCTTTACTGTTGGCATAAGTGAATTTAGAATCACCATTGTCGTGATTTGATCCAGGTGTCCCCCATAAACAAATTGAATGTGTTTTGGGTAATCGATCCTCAGCTGATGGCAGTTCAGGAATTACAACCTCACTGGACCTGTGTTGTTGGGGGCAGGCTTATGGGGGTTATAAGCCAGCTTCCCCTTGCCAGTGTTTGGCACACCTTCCTGCCGCTGTTTGCAGTGCTGTGGCAGAGGTGATGTCCACCCTCTGCTCATGCCATCGTCTTCCCTGCCAGGATGGAGTCTCCCCTTGAGTCCGTAAGCCAAATAAACCCATTCCTCCACAAGCCGCTTTTGTTTGGGTTCTTTCTGTGCAGCATCTAGAAAGCTGACTGTAACAACCATGGAGACACAGCTCTGGATATGTCTATGACACTGTTTCCAGAAAGTTTTAACTGAGAAAGGAAGATCCACCCTGAACACAGGCAGCGGTATCCTGTGGGCTAGGATCCAGACTGGGTCAAAAGGAGAAAGCAAGCTGAGCCTTAGCATTCATCTCTCTCTGCTCCCCAAATGCGGATATGATGTGACCAACTACCTCCTGCTCCTGCAGCCCATGCCTTCCTAGCCATGAAGGGTTGTCCCCTCAAACTGTGAGACAAACTCTTCCTGCCATAAGTTGCTTCATGATAGGTGTTCACACACAGTCACAAGGAAAACAGCACATCATCCGTTCATATTACTTTGTGCATTGTAATTGTACGTGTGGTTGTCACAATCTCTTGAATAAAAGTGCTACTTATATTCAGCTGTAACCAACCTACCAATAATTACCGATGAGGAATTCAACTCCCTGTGTCACCTAGGTCCTTCTGTATTGGACAGGTGTCAGCAAACACAAAACTCTGGCCTTGTTTGGTGTCTTTTTGTTCTTGGGTTTCACTGAGAGAAGCATGTATCATTTTAACCTTTTCCTTCTGTACTCTGTCATGAAGAATTCTTTGATGCTGGTTTGATCATATTTTATTCTTCCCCTTGGGGTCTTCTTCCCCCACAATTTGTGTTTTCCTATCTCTTTGGGAATATGTATATGTATGTATATATATATATATATATATATATATGTATATATATAATATGTGTGTGTATGTATTTTTTCTCTTTCTTTATTCTCTCCCAAGCTTTATCATTTCACTCTTAACTTTGGCTTTGTTCCTTCAAAGTTTTGGCTTTTATTTGACAAGCCCTCCAGGCTAAAGAGTAGGAAAAGCAGCGATTGAAAATGGTGTGAAATTCCCAGCATAGCACTACTAGATTAATTAGTGCTACCAATTTTAGTGATGAGCAAAAGAAGAGTATTTTGAAAAAAAATTCCCTGATTATAATTAATGACATTTTACCTTCAAAATATTTGTTTCTATAACCGTAAGTGGAAATTTCAAAACAGAGCTTCCTGTTCCTTACTGGTAATCAATGAAATTATTCCACATACCCTTTTATAGTTGTTAGTGTGTGTGTGTGTGTGTGTGTGTGTGTGTGTGTGTGTGTGTGTGCATATTTGTTTGTGCATGTAGATTCAGGCATGTGTATGCCAAAAAGCACATGTGAAGACAACCTTGGGCATTGGTCTTTGCCTTGGGTCTTTTGTTCACTGCTTCTCACATGGGCCAGCTGGCCTATGTGCTTCTTGGAATTCACCTGTCACAACCTTCCATCTCACACACGAGTACTGGGATTATAGACACTCGTGCTACTGCATGTAGCTTTACATGGGTTCTGGGTATCCAAACATAGTTCTTCATGCTTTCTTGAAAAATGCTTTATCCACTGAGTCATCTACCCAACTTCTACCTGTCTTTACTTAATTTTAACACATTCTTTAGCTAGACCAAAAAAACAAACATTAACATCAGCCATGGCACTGTAGGGGTGGAAATCTAAAGCCTCGTGTAGATTTAACCTTCATGTATCTTCCTGTATTATTTGGATCCAGTGTATGGGGAGAGGATGGCTTACTGGGAGATCAGAAAGGCAGCGGGGAAATAGTGGTCAAGGAAGAGATGATGAGCTGGGGAGAGGTCTCAGTGGATAAACCAATTACCATGTGAGCCCGACAACCTGAGTTTGAACCCCTAGAGCCACATAAAGCCAGACATTGCACTAGTGATTGGAAGCCCGGTGTACCTATGACAGGAAGGAAGGTGAGGACAGTTAAATCCAGAATGGTGCAGGCAAACTAGCCTGGCGCATGCAGTGGCAAATAAGAGACCTTACCTCAAACAAGGTGGAGGGTGAGGACTCATAGTTGAAGTTTTCCCCTGAGGTCCATGTGTGTGCTGTGTGTGCCAAGTACACACCGACATTGACACACTTGAGCAAACATCACAACATTCATTAAACTAAGATAAAAAAGAGTAAAATACCATTCAGACATCTTACAGAATGCCCAGCATTGTTTAGAGCTCCTTTAGATCAATAATTTTGTGTCTTTCCATCAAACATATATTTTCATATTTTCCACATATATTTTGAATGTTTTCTTTCACAGCCCACCCTCAGACCCATGGGAGCACATGCAAACACAATTGTCGATGAATATCTGAAATATAATTTGATAAACAGTCACTTTTCATATGTCTGGCAAATGTCATTGTTTTCTGTTTCATGTTCTTTGATATTGCCGGCCTCACACTAAGTCTTGATTCCATGAATTACTCTAGGTAATAACATGAAGTTTTCAAAGTCTTGCTTTAAACGTTAGGACAACTTACTTCCATGGACAAATTCTCACTTGTTTTTTCCTTTTAATTTTGGAGATTGAATCTATGGCCCACACATACTAGGCAGATATTCTTATGCTGAGTTACATCTCAAATTCACATTTTCTTATTATTCTTAGATAAGCTGTTTTCATTCTTGACCTCTCATCTCTAGCTGTGGCCAGTAGAACTGTTTGTCCAAGGGATCATGACTTCTCATGACCCTGTTACATGCTTAGGAATGTAAATACAGGGAAGATTGAAACAGAAAGCTCAGAGTTTTCAGAAAAGTCAACTGGTAGACCAGTTCTGTTGGGAGCAAAGAGGCAGGAACAAAAAAGATGTCACAGTCAGAATTTGAAGGTTTAATTCAAACAAAAACCACAGTGTGATCAGCATGGATTTACAGAAAATAATGTTTCGAGTTTTTCTAATATAGGTACTTTGCATAACTGGTGATATTAGCATATATCCCTCAGTAGGCAAATAATGACCTCTGAGAATTTAACCAAATCCATTGAGAAGACCCACCCCTAAGAAGCATGGCGGCACTCCTTTACATAATCCAAGGACCACTGTCTCTCTGAAGGTGCAGCAGGTCACTTTTCAGACAAGAACTTCCTGTCAGTGTTAGAAAAGTTAGAAAGAATCATAGAAGCTTTTAAAAATATTGTTTTTCTGGATGAATGGATATCAAAGTTGTGATTCATATACACTATGGAATTCTACTCAGTTGTATGGAAAAATGACATAATGACATTTAAAGAAAAGTGGACGGACATGGAACAGATCATACTTAGCGAACTCCACAAGAACAGAGAGACAAACACCACATATTCTCCCTCATATGCAGTTCCTAACCAGATTCAGCTTGAATAGTAAGCAAACCTGACAGGTGAATTGAGAGACTGACAAAGTGGATGGAAGGAATTGGAGGGGGTGTGGGCAACAGGAGGGAAGCGGGGAGATATACACTAGTCTAAACCAACAATGAATGGATACCATAAAATCCTTACTATCATACAGTAAGTTCTTAAAGAAGCTGTGGGCATTGTCAGGTTAGAGGAGCCCTGAATAAGTGGGAGGAGTCGAACCCCAAGACAATTGGCTCTGGCCTATAACTCCCTGTCCCAGTAACTGGTTACTTCCCACACTAAGCTGTTGATCAAAGAGACCCAGGAGGTCCCCCAAATCAGAGAGGCTTCTGTGAAAGCTCTTATATACCTGTCCCAGGCAAAAGGTAAGTCCCTGTTGCTGAAGATACCACAGACTGTTATCATACAACACTGAGAGACCCTGCTGGATTCAGAAAGGAAATTAGCTCCTAGATGGTAGCCTGTGTAGTGCTGGAAGGCATTACATGAGCTGCCAGGGGAAATTGGCCAAAGATAATTGGAGAAAGCAGAGGTCACTGATATACAACACTGACCAAAGCTATTAGAATGCTGCTATATGGCAGAGACCAGCAAGCCAAGAAGTGCTCATCTGTGCAATAGTGGCACTAAACCTAGGTAGGTAATCACACACATGCACACCCACACATACACCAACATGGATGCACACACGCACTCACACCACACACTCATACATATACACATACAAAAAACACTGCTCACTTTTGTACAGCAAAGGACACTGTGAATAGAGCAAAGAAGCCACTGACAGGTAGAAGCAAATCTTTGCCGGCTATGCATCTGACAGAGGACTAATACACAGGTTACATAAAGAACTTAAAAAATCAAATAAGAAATCAAACAACCCAATCAAAGAATAGGCTATGGTACGGAATAAAGAGTTCTCAAAAAAAAAAAAAAAAGGAAATACAGGTGACCAATAAGCATCTAAAAACATGCTCTACATCCTTAGACATCAGGGAAATGCAAATTAAAACTACTTTGAAATTCCATCTCACTTTTGTCAGAATGGCTATCATCCAGAAAACAAATGACAATAAATGTTGGTGAGGGTGTAGAAAGAGAGGAACCCTTCTCCATTGTTGGTAGGAATATGAACTGGTACTGCCATTGCAGAAATTGGTGTGGACACAGCTAAAAATGGATTTACCATACAACCAACCCAGCTAGACTACTTTTTGGCACATATCCTAAGGACTCTGCTCATTACCTTAGAGATTCTTGCACATCCATGTTTATTGCTGCTCTATTCACAATAACTATTTTCACAATAACTATCCTAAATGCTCTTTAACTGATGGATAATGAAGATGTGGTGCATTTTTATAATGAAGTAAGAAAAATTCAGCAGTAACAAAAAATGAAATTATGAAATTTGCAGGGAAATGGATGGATCTGGAAAAGATCATACTTAGTAGGTGAGGTAACCCAGGACCAGAAAGCTGAACACCATACGTTCTCTCTCATATGTGAATCCTAGCTAGTCAGCAGGAGAGGTCAACAAGCTTGAAAGGGGCTGTAAGGGAGAGAGGATAGAGGAGGACTTAAAGGCAGAGTCTTGTAGATATGGAAATAGAGGGATAGAGTACTGTGGATGGAATGGTCTAAGTGGGATCAAGGGAAGGGATAGAGTAAAGGAAGCATGGGAGGAGGAGGGTTAATCAAAGTTTAAGGTGTTATGAATAAGCCACATGGAAACCTATTTCTTTGCTAGCACATATATTTATATATATTATATAAAATTTTAGTGCATGAGGTGGATACCTTCCATTGAGTGGCCAGGGAACTCACCAATGCTCCCAAAGCATTACAGGCCATTGCCAAGGCTCTTGGTTGCTCACCAGATGGTAAGACCCTATTTCTGAAGATGCCACAGGCTTGGGCTGCAGGTCAATAAGAAATAAACCTGGAGCTGAGCTGGAAATTTCCTTCCTGTTGACTGTCAGAAAGCTGGAAAGAACTGTTGCATGCAGCCTTTTGGGAGAGAAAAGACATCAACAGTGTTAAAACAGCAGTGGACCCTGCCAGCCTTAAGACTGGCCAGGCAGGCCAAATGTGCCACCTGGTGCAATAGTGGCATGTCTGTTATGGGGGAAACAACTGATCTCTAATTGGACTGGCGGCCCACTCCATGGGGAGAATACATGCCTGGTACTGAAAGCCTAGTCAAAGTTTTATGGCTGGGGAGGCTAGGGTTAGCATCACAGTAATGCCTGCTGTTGCTTGTCTAAATCCATATACTATGCTCACTCAAATTCCCTGTAGGCATTTTTAAAATGTTTATACCCATATATTGATGCTGCTCTCACTTTTGGTTAGAGAAGCTTCTCTTTTCAGAAGGCATGGTGACCACTGGGGTGATTCATCAGTGACCACAGTGCTGAGAAGAAGTCACAGTGGGGTGTTCAGCACTGAGACATCTCTATCACACCCTCTAAGGTTCAGAGCTCATTGTGATGGCAGAAAGAATATAAAAGCCAAAGGAAGGGTAGAACTGCTTATGTTGCAATCTTTCAGACACATAATGGTCTTGATATTCATGACCTCACAGTGCCTGACACTACTACACAAAACCTTCATAACAGAAGGAAAAAAATGATGACATCAAAATAGAAGAGAGACTAATTGGAAAGGAAAAGGGATTCAATGGCAGGTGGATTTGAAAGGGGGTGCTGGGGGATGGGGTGGGAATTATCATGGTTTATTGTCTTTACTTATGGAAGCTGCCAATAAAAAGTTGTTTTTATTTTTTATAAAAGCACTGCTTCTGATGAACTAGACTCAGTACAATTTAAAGGGAACCTGTGCTCACAGTTCACCTGTGGAGACAAAAGGAAATCTAATGCAAAGATGTCCAGCTGACCAGAAGACTTGGTGGCCCTCCTTCCCACCTGACTCCCACTGAGGTAGTTTAGGGTTAGCAGGGCCCAAAAGTCAACTAAAAATGAGAAATTCCTTTGAGCCTGTAAGAAGAAATAAGGCTTTTCTAATTCTTTTCCCCCCATTTTTTAAAAAATATTTTATTTATTCATTTTCAAGCAGAGAGATACAGAGATACACACACACACACACACACACACAGAGAGAGAGAGAGAGAGAGAGAGAGAGAGAGAGAGAGAGAGAGCGCACACCAGGGCCACCACCTTGTGGGTCTGGCTTATGTGGGTACTGGGGAATTGAACCCGGGGCCTTAGGCACTGGAGGCAAGTGCTTTAACCGCCGAGCCATCTCTCCAGCCCTCCCCCCATTTTTCATTATCCATAATTAGATCCATTGAATGAACAAATAATGAGTTGATATCCCCATTTCCCCAATTTCCCTCTTCCCTGTCCCCAATCTGCAGGATATCCTTCTCTGTGTGTAGTCTGGATCAGTCCATGGGGTAGGGGGTTATGGATATCCTAGGAGTCAACCCGGTTCCACTCCCCTTTGTATGTTGTTACTGAGGGGATCAATGTCTCTAGATATTCTCCTCCACCATGGCTCTTACAATCTTTCCGCCCCCTCTTCCGCTCATTTCCCTGAGTCATGGTGGGTGAGTATTGAGGCTGATTTGTTGTTGAGGTCTTCGGGGGTCTCTGTACTTCTGTTTTAGGTTGTGTTGAAAATGTTGGTGTCTGTCTGGCTTATCCTGTGTTGACTGGCTGTGGTTGTAGGTCTCTTGCTTATCCCACCACTCTCTGCAGGGTTATCTATGGATCCTTCATGGAAGATATGGTATGGCTCATCTCTTGCCAGGATGTCAGCTATCAGCCTGCAGTTTGTTGATAGGGTTGGAGGATCCATAGCTCTCTCTCTCTCTGCATTCTAATTTCCTAATTCTTAATGGAGTCCTCACAGCTTCCAACCTGCTGGTAGCCAAAAATGTCAGAAAAAGATTAGCCCCTTTCCCAGAAGATTATCTCCACCATAGATAGACCATTAATCTGATCTCTCCTTGTTTCTCCCTTCCTTGAAAATCTGAAGAAGTGCCTGGACACCTGGCTGGGGGGCTGGGATGACCAGTTCAGCCCCCATCCAGTGAATTCCCATAAAATTCCCTGATCAGAGACACCAGGAAGACCTTTCCATTTCCAGGGATGCCCTCCTGCTTTGCAAGAACCCTTCCTTCCTTCCTTCTCTCCTTCCTTCCTTTCTTCCTTCCTTCCCTTAAACTCATAATGACATCTTTCTTTTTTTTTATTGTCCATAATGAGTTACATTATTTAGTGGACCAACAGTGAGTTGTTATCCCCAATTCCCTGATGCTCCCCCTCCCCCATCCCCAATCAGCTGGATATCCTCCTCCGTGGGTTGTCTGAATCAGTCCTTGTGACAGGGGACCATGGATAGCCTAGTATTCAGCCAGGTTCTCCTGGCCCTAGTATGTTGTTACTGAGGGGTGCCATGCCTCTGGATAGTCTCCTCCACCTCGGCTCTCACAATCTTTCCGCTCCTTCTTCCGCTCAGTTCCCTGAGTTGTGGTGGATGAGTATTAAGGCTGCTTTAATGTTGTGAGCTTAGGTGTCTTTGTGTCAAAAATCATTGGTTTCTGTCTCACTGGCTTATCCTGTGTTGATTGAATGGCTATGGCTGTGGGTCCCTTGTTCATCCCATCATTCTCTGAGGGGTTCCATATGGATCCTCCACGATATGACTGTGGTGGCTCCTCTCTTGCCAGGATCTCAGCTATCAGCCTAGGGTCGGTTGGTAGGGTTAGATGGGCCCCAGCTCTCTTACTGCATTCTGAAAAACACAAACATAATCTCCATTGGAGAGTGATTTTAGTGTAGGTTAACAAATATACACAATTCTGGATTACCTAATGACATCTTTCTAAACTTCACCTCTATGCGCTGTATATTTCCTTCATTGAATTCATAAGACAAGAACCTGAAGGCCACTGACTCATTAGAAGTTTTGTGTGACTATCTAACATCCTAATTTCTGGGTTCAACATCGTGATACCCTTCGAGGTCTGGAATGGTAACCAGCCCCCAGATGGCAGTTAGTGCAGCGCTGGAAGACACTACACAAGCTGCCAGGGGAAGCTGAACAACGACAGCTGGAGTAAACAGACCACTGGCATGAAACACAGTCTGTGGCCATGAGTAGACTGACCACACCTCCTACTGGGAGAGAAAAGCAAACTAAGAAAGGAGCACTTGTGCAATGGAGGAGCCTGGGCCTGGGGGAGACAATCAACAGCTATTAAATTCGGCCAAATATTCCACTCAGTGAGGGGGAACCCTTGATTGGAACAGGGGATTCAGGGCGATATGCACCGGATCCCATACTCTTGTGCTCCCAAGAAAAGATGCACTATGCGAGTGACTGCCGGGGAGGCTTTTAAAAATAGAAGCTAGGTAATCCAGATTGTTGTATATTTGTTAACCGATACTGACCTCATTCTCCTATGGAGATTGTGTTTGTATTTTTCAGGATACAGCGAGGGAGCTGTGGCCCATATAACCCTACCAACCGACAGCAGGCAGAAAACTGAGATCCTGGCATGAGATGAGCCACCACAGTCATATTGTGGAGGATCCATCGGTAACCCTGCAGAGAATGATGGGATGAACAAGGGACCCACAGCCATAGCCATTCAATCAACAAAAGATAAGCCATTGTGACAGAAACCAACGAATCTCGACACAAAAATCCCTAAGCTCACAACACCATAGCAGCCTCAATACTCACCCACCACGACTCAGGGAACTGAGCGGAAGAGGGGGCGGAAAGATTGTGAGAGCCGTGGTGGGGGAGAATAGCAGAGACTTGGCAACCCTCAGTAACAACACACTTGGGTCAGGAGAACCCGGCTGAAGACTGGGCTATCCATGGTCCCCTACCACAAAGACTGATACAGATGGCCCACGGAGGAGGATATTCAGCTGACTGGGGATGGGGAAGGGGGGCAATGGGGAATTGGGGATAACAACTCATGGTTGGCCCAATAAACAATGTAACTTATTATGGACAATAAAGAAAAAAGTTAAAAAAATTAAAAAGAATAAATGCCAATGATAGTGGCAAGTACATAAATACAAGGTTTGTAGATAAAATGTTTAAGATAAAATGATTAAGATGGATGAAAGAAAGAACTGAACATGGATTATGATGGTTTCGGGACAATTAAGGTGAAGTCACTCCATGTTTTAATTATAATGACTTAGAACAGCTTTCAGACCAGATTCAGCAGCCATGGATATGGCTACATAATGTCATTATGGAGAGATGACATTTTCCCTGTGAATTTGTAACACCTAGGACACATCTTCACTTGGTGTCAGGAAGTGTGCGTAACCAAGACTGCAGGCGTCAAAGGAATCATGTTGGGGGTGAGGAGCTTGACTGGAGAATGGTTAAGAACAGGTATGGTGACCTGCTTATTTAACCTTTCAAAGTGTGTGGAACATACTCTGGGCTCCTTTAATAGGACCTGAAGATTATTTTAGGGGTGCGGTTGGAGTTTTGAAGTGGGTGTAAATGTTTCGGCTTGAGAAAAACAGACTGTGATTTGAGATTACTTCCTTCTGGATTTCCCGGTACCACTAGAATTTTGTGTTACTGACTCTGTCTCTCTTGTCCATCTTGGAGCTCCAGGACATCATCAGTACCAGCTTGGGTGTTATTACTCAAGACAGTGGAGGGTTGATGTCTCCAAAAATTTCCAGAGGTCCAGTCTCATTTCACTGCTTCTGTAACTGTCACCTCTCAGAAGGGCAAAAGAGGGAGAAACTTTCTAAAACTATGAGTTCCAAGATTAACATAACCAATTTCTAGGGTTCTTTTTTCCTTTATAAAACATAGAGCTGCAGGTGTGGAGGATAGGTCTGTCTTTAAAAGTTCTTATTGTGGGGCTGGGGAGATGGCTCAGCAGTTAAGGTGCTTGCCTGTAACACCTAACCACCCAACTTCAATTCCCCAGGACTCACATAAATCCAGGTGCCCAAAGTGGTGCATGAATCTGGAGTCTGTTCACAGAGGCTGGAAGCCCTGGTGTGCCCATTCTATCTGTGTGTCGCTCTTCTATCTCTTTCTGCTTGCAAGTAAATAAATAAATATATTTTTAAAAAGTACTTGCTTTGCAAACCTGATGACTGTGGTTTGTATCTCCAGAACCCACAGAAAGCTGGATTCAAGTAGTATAGACATCTGTAATCATAATACACCTATAACAGGTAGAGTCAGAAGAATCCCAGAGCTCACTGGCCAACCAGTCTGGCCTTCCCAACATCAAACAAGAGAGGCTGTGTCTCAAAGAAGGTGGAAAGTAAAGATTTATACTTGGGGCTGTCCTCTGACCCCCGTACACACACACACACACACACACACACACACACACACACACACACACACACACACACACCAAGATATAGAGCTTCAGAGGAGATTTACACGGAGCAGATAAGTTGCTTTCATGGCACATGTCACTAAAGTTGAATCATTAAATATTTAATGTTTCTTATGATGCTATGGGTTGATGGACATTTGTCTTGGAGTGTTTAGCTTGCCTAGGCAGTTTGTTGATCTGACTATGGGCTCATATGCCTGGTTGTTGTTCTTACCTTTTGTTTGTTTTTAAAAAAATATTTTATTTATTCATTTTCAAGCAGAGAGAGAGAGAGAGAGAGAGAGAGAGAGAGAGAGAGAGAGAACGAGAACACCAGGGCCACCACCTTGCAGGTCTGACTTATGTGGGTACTGGGTAATTGAACCCAGAGCCATCTCTCCAGCCCTGGTCTTACCTTGTTTTAGTGAGATTCAACTATATAAACTCCCAAGGGGACCCAGAGAGAGCAGAACCCAATACCTCACACTTTTCAAACCTCTGCTTATAGCGCTTTTGGTACTATTCCATTGGCTCAAATGAACCATGTGACTATATATATTCCTGGGGTCAAGAGACATGGATGACTCCCATGTTTAATGCAAGGGATGAAGGTGTTGAATCTCCCATTTGATTTAAAGAGGAGCTACTAAGTAATACTACAAAGAGATGCATCTGTACAAGTGGGATGTTGTGACCATTTTTTTACCATTTTTTATTGACGACCTCTGTACGTACAGACAATTTCCTCCTACCACCTCGATTGCCCTCTCCTAAATTCAGTCTCCCTTGAATCCCTTCTTCTCTCTCTTCTATTTTTATGTCATCATTTTTTTTTCCTCCTATTATGTAGCAAGTGTCAGCCACTATGCAGTCATGGATAATCAAGGCAGTTTCTGAATCTCAGGGAAGCTGGGATTTCAGATATTTGGAAGGAACCCCCATGCCATTACCATTCCACCTAAGGGGGAGCTATGAAATGATATTACAGAGAGATGCATGCAGACAAGTGGGATGTAGCTGTGACCATTCTTTTTTAAATATACCATAGAAAGAGACGACAAGTTCATCTACTGTTCATTCCAGATCACACTCCCACTCCTGTTTTACCATTGAACCTTGCGGTGGTTTGAATGTAAAATGTCCCCCATAACCTCAAGTGTTTTTGATTAAGCTTTCTGCACCTGGTGGAGACTTTGGGAGGTGGATCCATGCTGAAAGAGGTGTGCCATGGGGGTGGGTCATGGGGTTTTATAGTCCAGTCTCTCTTGCCAATGCTGACCAGGTCCTTCCCTTTCCTTCCTGCCTGTTGCTGTAGAAATGTGACCCCAGATGTCTATCCCTAGTATGCTTTCTCCACCATGATGAGACTTCCCTTCAAAACCATAGCTGAAACCAACCCTCCCTTTCCTCCCATCAGCTGCTTCTGGTCAAGTGTTTTGTCCCAGCAATGAAAGAAACTGCTATGAACCTGGAATCCCCCATTGAGACACATTCCAGAACACCTAAGGGACTGTGATGATGGTTCAGTGAATAAAGTACTTGCCATGTAAGCACGAGCGTCTGGATTCTGATGCTCAGAACCCATGTAAAGCCAGACACTGTAGTGATGTCTATAATCCCAGCACGCCTATAGCGAAAAGGGGGATGATGACAGGAGAATCCTCTGGAAGCTTCAGGCCATCCAGCCTGACAAGTGCAATGATGAACAATGAGAGACTCCATATCAAACAAAGTGGAAGGTGAAGACCAACAGTGTAAGTTGTCCTGTTACCTCCAGGTGTGCTCCACTGTACACGTGCACCTGTACTCACCCATGTGAATATGCATGCACATATGTTCACACACATGCATATAAAAACAGCATTTAAGTTCTTTGTGCAGTTTATTCCTAGAAAGTGTACCATCATGATGATTATGCAGGAAAATGGATTCTCGCTATTGAACTTACAAAAGACATTGAAAATATAACACACGTGTAATTCGGGGCCTGCCTGTCTTGGCTGAAATAGACTTGTGATGTGATGTGCTATTTCTTCTTTTAAATCATTTTGAACTCTGGCAATAAGAACTCCTTTCTGAGGTGGATGTGGATGATAACCTCTTGATTTGAGTTTGATGTTTGTACTATTTCATTTTTGGTTATACTCAGAACTGCGATTTTCCTCACAGAACCAAATGGTTATTTACTATACTTCCCCTGGATCATTCTTTATACACCATTAGCAGTGACACGCAAAGCGAGAGGAATGGAATATTTACATCCTGTATTCTGAAGTGCACATTCTCCTTTTGGCAGATACAATTGCTCAGGGCTGTAAGACCTGGTGATATAGAGCCATATGTCATTACTGAACTGTGTATTGATGCATCAATAGCTTGTGAGTCACCGAAGTTCTAAATATCCCTGCTGGTTGGCTTGTGTGTGGCTAAGATTTGGCTGCATGCTGGCTGTTAAGAATCCCATGCAAGAGTGGAAGAAGACCATGAGGAAGTGTCTCTTTGTTTTTCCTAGCTCCTCAGAGTTGTTCTCATGAAGTACCCTTGACTGGCAGGATCAGGTACTCAACACAAAAAATTATTTTCTTAGCTTTAGGTTGCCCTGATCTTTGGAATAAAAGATGTGTTCACCAGCCTCAACAGCTTACAAAGTCATCAGAGTGTATAAGGGGAACATAGCATAAGTAACTGTAATGAATAGAGAATAGTCTGCATCTCATAAAAATGTCAAGAAATGGGCTTGGGGAGATGGTTGAGAGGATCAAAGTGCTTGCCACAGAAATATGAGGACCCGACTTTGGATCCTCAGCACCCACATAAAACACTGGGTGTGGTGTCATGTCCCTGTAATTCAAGAGCTAGAGAGGGAGGGACAGGGAATCCCTGGGTTTGCTCACTGGTCTAGATGGACTAGCTGAATCAGCAGGCTCTAGTCTCAGCAAGAGACCCTGTCTTAAAACAATGAGGTGGAAGCAACTAAGGAAGATATCTGATGTTGACCTTTGGCCTACATATGCACACACATGTGCACATGCATCTACACACATGTGAGCACACACACACGGACCAACACATATGTGAAAAACATGAAGAAAGAAATAGGAATTTCCAAAGAAGAAAGGAGCAAGGGTGTTCAGATAACGTTCATGGCACTTATGACATGGATACTGGTTATGGATTTCTTGTCTCCTTGAAGGCAAAGATGAAGGATCCTGTGCTTATCAAAGTGCCTGCCACCGGCAGAGCACATGCCAGTGAATGTTTGCAGAATGAATGCATGGGTGGCTGCATGACTCCCTTAGCAGGGAAAGGAACACCTTGTGGGGTTGGGAGACTTTGAAAAGTCCCAGAACTGTCAGCCATTGGCGAATTGAGGAGGGGAAGCATTTGCAGAGGAAGGTGTGGACTGAGTAGAGAAATGGAACTGGGGTTTAGAAGAAAGAGGAATCCCCAATGGTTTATAATAGTGTTTGCAGGGCATGTATCTGTGATCGAGCCCCCAGGGTAAAGCTGAGGGTCAATAAGCCAGAGGAGTGACTTGGGGCTCTGGTCTTGTCCTCCTGGTGAGAGAAGGTGAAATCCATCCATCTCACCCGCTGACCCTAACAAGAGATTTGGGCCGAGTGAGGCAGGACTTGGTGGTGCTGCCCAAGGCCCTAGATGGCGACCAGCATCATCCCAATAATGACAGTCATAACCACCGGTCTTAGTGAGCTTCCCAGGGGTCAGACATTGTGCTGGCCTCCTGACCGTGTGTGTGTGTGTGTGTGTGTGTGTGTGTGTGTGTGTGTGTGTGTGTGTGTGGTGTGCATGTGTAGGGCATATATGTAAATTTGTTCCATGTGTGCATGTTTGTTGAGGCCTGAGGTGGAGGTCAGGTATCTTCTATTGTTCTCTGTCTTTTGATTTGAAACAGGGTCTCTCACTGAACACAGCTCACTGATTCAACTAGTCTAGCTAGCCAGCTTGCTCCAGATCTGCTTGTCCCTGCCTCCCAAGAATGGAGAGGACAGGTGTGTGCCGCCATGCCCAGCATTTATGTGGATGCTGGGCATCTGAACTTGGGTTCTCACAATTGCACAGAGCACTTTAGTGACAGCTTCCATATGGCAATCTTGTTTAGTCCTTCCAACAATATTACTTGCTGCTTTTGCAAAGAAGTCAAGGCATGCTGCATGGAGTAGATATGGTAATATTTGGATACATATGAAAAAAATCTTTGGAAATATTTTGGATTATATATGTTTCCAAATATGTTTGTATACTTATAGGTACTTGGAAACATATTCATATATCATATACATCATCCTTTTGTAGTTTTAAATTACTTACATAAATCTTTTATCTTTGTAGATATATGCAGATACCATGTGATATTATTTATGGCAGAGGAAAGGCAGTTCAGCATAGTAATTAAGAAACATGGAGCCGGGCATGGTGGCACATACCTTTAATCCTAGCACTTGTGAGGCAGAGGTAGGAGGATTCCTGTGAGTTCAAGGCCACTCTGAAACTAGAGTGAGATTCAGGTTACCCTGGGCTAGAGTGAGAGTCTACCTTAAAAGACTATCATAAAATGGAATTTAATTGGGCTGGAGAGATAGCTCACAGTGATGGTGCTTGCCTGCAAAGTTTCATAACCTAGGTTCTATTCCCCAGTAACCACTTAAAGCCAGACAAACAAAGTGGCACATGAATTTGGAGATGGTTTCCAGTGGCTAGACACCCCCGCCTGCCCATTCCCTCTTTCTCTCTATATTCTCTCTGTTTGCAAATAAATAAAAATATTAAAAAATCAATGTGACACTTTATGAAAAGAATAAAGATGGAGTCTGAAGGTAGACTAATGTATTAGTGACTATTGTCTTTGCAGTGATCAACTGCCTGACAAGAAGTTAAGGAAGAGGTTATTGTGGCTTAAAGTGAGAAGGGATGGTGGGAATGATGGCAGGGATTGTGGAGTCAGGAGAAGGGAGAGTGGGAATGATGGTGGGGATTGTGGATGCAGGAGAGGGGATGGTAGGAATGATGGCAGGGATTGTGGAGTCAGGAGGAGTCAAGAGAGGGGATGGTGGGAATGATGGCGGGGATTTTGGAGGCAGGAGAGGGGATTTGGGAATGATGGTGAGATATTTGGAGGCAGGAGAGGGGATTGTTGTAATGATGGAGGGGATTGTGGATGCAGCAGAGGGGATTTAGGGAATGATGGTGGGGATTGTTGAGGCAGGAGAAGGGATGTTGGCAATGATGGTGGGGATTTTGGAGGCAGGAGCTCGCTGCAGCTCAGCTGCTCATTCTGATCCATGTTAGGAAGCAGAGAGTGGTGAACGTTGGCGCTTAGCTCACTTGCTCCTTTTTGTTCAGTCCAGGGCCCTGACCCAGACCCATGGGACTGGTACCACCCGCATTGCAGGGCTGGCCTCCCACCTCAGTTAACCTAATCTAGACCCTCCTTCATTGCCAATGCCAGTGGTCTGTCTCCTAACCACAATTGAGATTAACTATTAAACTACGTAGATCAAAGCTTTGGCTCTGCCCCTTTCTCTAACTTAGTAAGAAATTCATTCTCTCTGTGTTTCAGTTTCCAAATTTGTAAAATATGACCAATAAAGGAGAACATACTTCATACCAAGGAACTTTCCGGTTGCTGTTTTGCTAGTTCCAGAAAGGGCACCAATGAAGTGGGCAGTGCAGTACTTCAAGATGAAGGTATTGAATGACATTGAATTCCTTGGTAAGGACAAGTGTGGGAAGAGGTGGTTTGTGTGTGTGTGTGTGTATATGTGTGTGTGTGTGTGTGTGTGTGTGATTGATGCACAAATGTGGCCTTTGTGCAGCCTATGTCTAAAATATACCAGGGAGAATACTACAACAAAGAGATGTTTAAAGACTAAGTGTGCTTAACTGGAAATGAGGTAGAGCTGAGCTGGATTTGTACATTTAACTGGAACCTCATGGCATCCTGTGGCATTTCAGAGCATGGGGTCTTTTTTTTTGTATGTGGAAAACCTTTGCTTTTTTTTTTCCTGAGGTGAGAAAAATTTCTACACAAATTAATTGTGCCAGGAACTCATTAACACTGACAAAGTCCTTTTAATATCTTCATTAGTCATTTCCAAATATAAAATTAAAAGCTTCCTACACAGGTACATCGACTCAGTGTTCTTCCGTGGTGAGAAAAAGGCTGCAACCCTGAAAGATGTCCGCTAATGAATGGATTGCCATTGTGAATCTGGGCTTCGAAGCAAAGGGCTTCCCTCTCGGTCATTTATTGATTTCCTCTTTGAAAGCTTCTGCTGTTCTGTCATTTTGCACATGTCTTGTCAGATTTCTTACTCAATTGCTATTATTGAATTTTCTTCCCTCTCATACATTGTTCAGGCCAGTTTTTGATTTTAATCACAAAAATAACCAATAAATAACTTCATCATTTATCTTCTGCAGACATTTTTTTTTTGCTAGAACTGAAGCACCATTTTCAAAATTGATATATTTGTATAGTCAAATCTTAGGTCTAGCTTTATTGGGTTTACATTTCAATTTGTTTTCCCTTCTTCCCTCCGTCTCTCCCTCCCTCCCTCCCTCTTTCTCTTTCTTCCTTCCCTCTTTCCTTTCCCCTCTCATTTTTCCTTCCTCCATCAGAGTCTCAGAGCTCTCTGACAATGCTTCTGTCTCTGTTACTACTTGGTCATGAGAAGAGAAGGCCACCATACCACCCAAGACTCCCCTTTACACTGGGCAGCTGTCAGGCATCAAACCCTCTACCCCCCCACACCCTCTCTCTCTTCTCTGGTGCTTCAGCTCAGAGATGGGATGGCCCCCTGGTATGAAAATTGCAAATACCTCTGGGCCCAAGCCCACTCCCAAAGTCTTCCCTTTGCAGGGCAGGCTCCTCCTCCAGGGCATGGGCATTAAAAGCCTCCAAAGGCGATTTCCTCCCTCTCCTGAAGGAAAGTGCGTGTTCTCCATTTCTGACTGTTCGTCTCACCCGCCTCTCTCCCTATACACATACCTTCTCTCTCTTTCTGTCTCCTGCTTCCCTGGCTTCAGAGTCCCATCCTACCTGCTCCCCACCTTCTCCTAGCCATGCCTCTGTGTGCACAACTCTCCTGGTTCCTTGCCTCTCTGGAATAGCCCTGCTCTGAGCCCCTAATAATAAATAATAAAATATATTATACTGTATTAAAAAAGGTGTGGTCCCAAAACCTCTGCTTCAAACTTTTGACACCTTCTTTCATTCCTCTCTTGCTTTCTTTCTCCTTTCTCTTTCTTTCGTTCATTCCTTCCTTTTTCTTTCTTCTTTCTTTCTTTCTTTCTTTCTTTCTTTCTTTCTTTCTTTCTTTCTTTCTTTCTTTCTTTCTTTCTTTCTTTCTTTCTTTCTTTCTTTCTTTCTTTCTTTCTTTCTTTCTTTCTTTCTTTCTTTCTTTCTTTCTTTCTTTCTTTCTTTCTTGTGACATTCCACAGTCTTTTTTTTCCCCAAATGCCCTTTCCTATGACTCTCTGAAAAAGGACAGAAGAAAAGGAAGGAGGAAAGACATTAGAAATTGATAATGGGGCAGATGGGAATCATGTCCTTTACATACGGTGACTTTGAAAGCATTTCCACATATATGAATGTAGTGTTAATGCTGCTTTACAAAGTAGCATAAGATTTGCTTTGAAATGATTATTAACACTATTAGTTCTATGCACACTTATGTCAGTTTAAAGGGTCATCACACTGGGTATGGCCAGCCAACTGATTGCCTTATAAACAGTGAGAAACTAATAAAAGTTCTGTGTATAAAAAAATGCCCATCAAAATGTCTATAATCTCGAAATAAAAAGTCTATAATCTCATTTCAAAATACACTGTATTTTTTTCTTCTATTTTATTTATTTATTTCTAGTTAGAAATATTAGAAATTCTAGCCCAGGCTGACCTGGAATACACTATGTAGTCTCAGGGTGGCCTCAAACTCAAGGCCATCCTTCTACCTCTGCCTCCCGTGCTTGGACTAAAGGAGTGCACCACCACACCCATCTCTTCTGTCTTTTTTTATATACTCTTATTTTTTTTATGTATTTGGAAGGAGAGAGAGAATGGGTGGGGCCAGGGACTCTAGCTGCTGTATACTCCACTTTGTGTATCTGGCTTTACATGGGTACTAGGGAACCACACTTGGGTCTTTAAGCTTTGCAGGCAAGCACCTGCTGAGCGTTGGGAATCTGAGAATACCTTTTACCTTATTTTTTCTCTTCTTCCCCCTTTCTCTCCCATCTTTCCTTTCTTCCCTCCTCTTCCTCCTCAGATGTGAACTTGAATGTGTCCCGGGGAGCTTCTTGTGTGACTTTAAAGTTATAGGAACTAGGGTGATTATCACTGTTAGAATATGAAGCTGTTAGAATCCCCAAACCTGAGCATCAACATAAGATTTTCCCATTAGCTTCTCTTGTTAGCCATGGGAAACTTCTCAATGGAGATGAAGCTGGAGATGAAGCTATTTCTCTATTTTCTTAGGTCTCATCTCTCTTTTAAAAGTTATCATTCTTGGCCAGTGAAATCCACTCAGTGACAAGGAACCCTTAACTGTAACTGGGACTCAGGGCAGAATCCTATGGGTACCAAATACTGGGGCTCCAAAAAGAATCCCCATTACTAGAGAACTACAGAGAGGCTAATCTCAATAGAATCTTGCCAAATTATAAAGGTGTATATCATTTAACCTATACTGATCTCACTGTCTGATGGAGATTATGTTTGTATTTTTCAGAAGGCAGTGAGAGAGCTGTGGTCATTCCAACCCTACCAATGAGCCACAGGCCAATGGCTGACATCCTGGCAAGAGATGAACCACCCAGGCCTATCATGTAGACCCCAAATGAAACCCATGAGAGAGTGACAGGATTGCAAGAGATCTATCAGCACAGCTAATCAGTCAACCCAGGATAAGTGAGTGTGACAGACACCAATGATTTCCAACACAACGTAAAGCAGAAGTACAGAGACCCTTAAGATCTCAACAATAAGGCAGTCTTAAAACTTACCCACCATGACTCAGGGAACTGAGCAGAAGAGGGGGTGGAAAGATTGTAAGAGCCATGGTGGGGGAGAATATCCAGAGACATAGCCCCCCTCAGTAACAATACACAAAGAGGGGGGAACCTGGCTGCCTCCTGTGCTATCCATACCCCCCTTACCCCATGCCCACTGAGGAGGATACCTAGTGGATGGGAGACAGGGAAGAGGGAAATAGGGATACCAACACAACATTTGCTCATACAATGTATTTAATTTTGGATAATAAAGTTTAAAAAAATGTTACCCCTCGTTTCAGACTCACAAGCTCATTAACGACTGATTATTGTGCCTTCCAAAAAGAATGGCAGTGGGGAAAAAAAGCAATGTGCTTCTCTTTTATTTAGGTAAGGAAAGAGATGTCAGGGAGGTAGCCGAGATAGAAAATGAATAAACAGCAAAAAAGAGAAACAAATAAACCACTAGCACCTTGATAAAAAAGTTATCATTCCATGTGCCTTACCCTTGCCCTCAAGATTACTCTTGTGTCAGGCAGAATTATCAGCATTTAGGGAATTAGGTTAGATACCCAATTGCATTAGATACCCAATAAATTCCTGATGGACTAGACCTAGGATAATGAGCTCCTGGAGCTCACTAGAGTATTAGATAAAGATTTGGGGACTAGGTGTTGTGGGAATCATGTTCCTCAGATATATCAGCATGTGTGGCTTCTAAAAAAGACAGCTGAATGTTGGATTAAGAGATTAGACTCCGAGGCGGGGCCAGGGAGATGGCTCCATCAGTAAAGAGCTTACCAAGACCCAAGGCACCAACGTAAGAGGCAGGAGTGGTGGCTCATACCTGTAATCGCAGCTCGGAGGCAGAGAAAGGTGGATCCTCAGGGCTTGCTGGCTGATTTGTCTAGCTGAATCAGTGAGCTCCAGGTCGTGAGAAAGACCTTGTCTCCAAAAACTAAGGTAGCTGAGGAAGACACCTGGCATGATCTCTAGCCACCACAGGCACTTGCAAACATGTGCATGCAGACCCTCCCCCCCACACGTGTTCCCACACACATATGAACATGCACACACATGCACAAACTGAATACATATTACACATACAAAAATAGAGAGATTGGACTCTGGAATTATAATGCCTCTCTAAGCTTATAATAACTCTTTCATCAACCTTCTAGCCTCAGGTTTCTCAACAATACGTCCTTTGGGTGCAGCATACTCAGGGCATGAAAGATGGCCCCTAAGGGAAGACAAGTGTTGTATGGCAGGAGACATAACACGATGCCATCTTGGAGTAGAGAATGCTTTGGTTGGGTAGCCATGGTGACTTTAGAGCAGAAATATAGTGTTAGCCCTGGACTATGGTAATCGTAGTGGAGCTTTTGACTTTCCCAAGTTGTAGGAGGAGAGAGCCAAAATATCTTCAGCTGGGATTCCAGCCATGACTCCTTCCCACTCCGCACCAGCTGCAGGTGATCATGGGAGATGCTACAGTATTAGGAAATGGAAAGTTAACTGAAAAGGGGACTCTGTAGTGCAGTTTCTATGGGGTTGTCATCAATGATGGAGGTGGGACTTTATGGTGATGTCATTGTTTGGAGGTCCCCCACATTCCTGTTGGTAACCTTTCATCCATGCTTTGTAACTCCATAAATACATTGGTTCTCACACTGCTATATGGAAGTGACAAGGAAGTCAAGAAATGCTCATCTGCGCAATAGTGGCACTAAACTGAGGAGGGTAATCAATGACTTACTGATTGGCTAAGAGATCCACTCAGTGACAAGGAACCCTTAACTGGAACTGGGATCCATGGCAAAATCCTATCGGGACCAAGAACCCAGGCTCCAAGGGGAAATTCCCACTACCAAAGAACTACAGAGAGGCTACACCCATTAGGAGCTAGCCAAAAGAGCAAGGTTTGTCTCATTTAACCTATACTGACCTCACTCTCTGGTAGAGATTCTGTTTGTATTATTCAGAAGGCAGTGGGAGAGCTGGGGACAACCCATTTCTACCAACAAGGCATTGGATGATGGCTGACATCCTGGCAGGAGATGAGCCACCCCTGGCCTATCACACAAGGCCCAAATGAAACCTATGAGAAAGTGACAAGATAAACAGGAGACCAATCACCACAGCAAGTCAGATAATCCATGAAAGGTCAATGGAGACAGACACCATCGATGCCCAACACAACCCAAAGCAGAAGTTCAGAAACACTTTAGATCTCAACAATAAACCAGAATTAAAACTCAACCAGCATGACTCAGGGAACTGTGTGGAAGAGGGGTCAGAAAGAATGTAAGAGCCATGGTGGAGGAGAATATCCAGAGACACTGCCCCCCTCAGCAACAATGCACAAAGGGGGAAGAAAAATAAAACTGGCTTCCTGTGGTGCAGTTCATAACCCCCTAATCTATGGATAGATCTAGTATGCACACTGAGGAGGAACCCCAGTGGATAGGGGAAAGAGAGGAGGGAAATGGGAGCACCATCATAAGATTTGCTCATACAATGTATATAATTTTTCATAATAAAGATATTAATTTTAAAAAAAACTTAAAAAAATCATTGTTTCTCCAAGTTTTATTTTGCTGGAATTGTTTCTTTGGTCTATCGTCTGTACCCTATCTATCTGGGTGAATAATGCTTATTTGCATCTCTCTGCTGGTGGGCATGTAGCAAGGAATTAGAACTCAGACACATGAAATATTTCTAGATGGGCATCAGGAAAGCATTTAGTAATCAGTTAGCAAATCAGAATGAAGACTTACTTGGGTGGTCAAAAGTAGGAACAGAGGGATGGAGAGATTGCTCAGTGGTTAAGGCGCTTGCCTGCAAAGCCTAACAACCTGTGTTTGATTCCCCAGTACCCACATAAAGCCAAATGCACAAAGTGGTAAATTCATCTGGAGTTCATTTGCAGTGGCTGGAGGCCCTGGCACACTCTCTATCTCTGTTTGCAAGTAAATAAATACATGAATGAATAAATAATAAATATAAAAATATATTAGCCAGGTGTGGTGGCACATACCTTTAAGAGGCAGAGGTAGGAGGATCACTGTGAGTTCAAGGCCACCCTGGAACTAGAGTGAGACTCAGGTCAGCCTGGGCTAGAGTGAGACCCTGCCTCAAAAACAAACAAACAGAAACAGTAGGAGCACAAGTAGCAAAAGAAATGTATGAACAGGACTTACATGTATGCACATGTGTGTGCATGCATGTCTTCATTTCTGAGAAGTAACTGATCATTTCTTGCCTCAGTTATTGTTTTGAAAATAATAGAATTGCTCTATCTCTAAAATAGTCCTTCGAGAAGGCTATTTGTTTCACTGATGTCAGAGCATGCTGGGAATCCTGGTAACCAGCACAGACACCATCAACATGAAGTAGTTGACATCGTGACCAACTTTCCTTTTAGGAGATAGAAGAGCTTCCTGTATTGCTTTCTATTAAGGACAAGGCAAGTTAAAATCCAGGTGTCAGGTCAGGTTATGGAGAGCACCTACAGGGATGGTGGTTCCTGCCTATTCATTTCATATAACCTAGTCATTTCAAAGAACGTGGACTTCACAGTAGTTGGCCAGCAGAGCCTCTGAGGTTTAGGCTAAACTTTGGATCATGGCTCTAAGTTAATTTGAAAATGAACTTAGAGTATGGTCATACATGGAGCTTTCTGACCTAGAATGACACGATGGAGAACTGCCTGTATGGCAAACAAAGCCTCTCTCTGAATCAGTTGAAGTAAAGTGATACGTGCAACAGTGAGCTAACAAGATAGAGCTCACTTAACAAGATATCATCCACACATCACTCTTACCTCCTATGTTTGCTGGAGATATTCTCCTTTCTAAGTTCCATCCACGATCCTCTCAGGGGCCCCGAATCTGAGGCAGAACATCCAGAAAGAGAAGTAGGGAACACAACTGTCACCCACACCTTCAGTGGCATCTGCTGTGTTTTTTTTTCAATTTCCACCCTGTGTTGAATCACATAGAGATTTACTATTCATCTCAAGACCAGATGCATAATTTGCCATCCCCTTGGCAAAGCAGAAATGTCAGGCCTCTTGTTCAGTTAAGAAGTTAAGCTTGTCAGAGGTACCCTGATAGCATCAATCCAGGGACTCAGGTCCCTGCTGAGCCCAGGGTTCTGAGGAACTGCAAGGAACATGTCTATGGAGCTGTCCTGCTCTTTCTCCCACCTTCCCTTCTGCTTTCCAGGATGCTGGCTTTGTCTCTGAGCCCTTCAGCAAATCCTCCCAGGCAACGTGCATACGTCATTCTTTCTCCTGTTCCATCTTGTTAGGAACCACAGACAATTTTATTGGAGTGAAGAAAAGCACCATAACGAATCTGTCAATGTTTGTTGGCTCACATTTTCCACAGAGAGGCATCCTCAGGGTGCCAGTATCCTTTTAGATATGCCAAGAATACAGCCATTCTTTTTCTTTCCATTTTTTTGTGTGTGCATGCATGCATGTCTGCATGTGTGTTCCTGTGTATGTGAGTATACTCGTGTGGGTGTGTGTGCACATGTTCACACCAATGTATTCCTCAATTGCTCAGCAGCTTATTTGTTGAAATGAGGTCTTAACTTGAACTGCAGCTCACTGATTCAGCCAGACTAGCTATCCAGCAAGTCCCAGGAATCCTCCTGTTTCTGCCTACCCTGCATTGGGATTGCAGGTGCATGCTACGTAGCTACTGGAGGTCTGAACTCAGGTCCTCAGGTGGCAAGCACTTTACCCAGTGAGTCATCTTTACAGTCCAGAGCCAGGGTTCTGAATGAGGTGAGGGTCAGGGTTACCTGGACCACCCAGAGAATCTAAATCTCGATATCCATTTTGGGTATGTTATTAAAACAGCCTCTTGGGAAATAACAAAAACCACTTGAAGACTATACTGTTTAGTTATTATTTCATATATCTTACAACTTGCTTTATCACTATTTTAGTCTTTATTTTTTGTGTGTGGTATGCATGTAGATATGTATGCATATTCTCCTGTGTGTGGGGCCACCTGTGTGTGAGTACGTGTGTGGAGGCCAGGGACAGAGATACAGTGTCTTCCTCAGTTGCTCTTCACTTTATTTGCTCAGGCAAGGTCTTTCACTTGTTCATAAACCTTGTTGATTTGGTCAGTCTTTGTAGCCAGACTCTCGTCTCTCCCTCCCTGGTTCTGGGGTCATAAGAAGACCACCATGCCCACCAGGATCAGAATTCTGTTCCTCACACTTCCACAGCAAGCCCATTATCTACGGATCCATCTCCTCAGCCTCTCATCATCTTATTTTGAGATGTATGTGTGTGTGTGTGTGTGTGTGTGTGTGTGTGTGTGTGTGTGTGTGTATGTATTTATATTCTTCCCCACCCCTCGTTAGCCAGAATGTTTAAATCAACTTTTGCTTTTTTAACAGTGCTTTAAATTTCAGGCTTGTAAATTCTATGTGGTGATGATTATCATTTTGACTAAAGGTGAATTTATTAACGTCTGGGTATAGCAGGGGCCACGAACTAATTATTGCAATCAACCAAGAAAAATAAAGGGAATAGAGCCAAGTATTGACAGTATTTATTGTAGCATGTGGCTAATGTATAAAGAGGTAATAGAATGCTGTGTCTCTGGGGACTCTTTCAAAAGGAAAATTACTTGAATTAACTTTTCAGGCAAACCGAATTATGCATCTACCCTCCTGTAATGCTATCCAAAGTCAATGTTTGTGAAGAGCTGAACAGGGGGCTATAAATCAAACCTTTCAGAAGAACTCTTGTGTCTGCATGGATTTTTTTTTTAACTCCCTTTGCTTTTTGATGAATGAAGAATTTTCTCAGCAAAATTATTAATTACTGTTTCTTGCCTATAGAATTGAATTCACTGTAGTTATGTAGGAGTCAAACTGCAGCTTTTGATGAAGTAATCGGCCGCTTCTGGGGCCTCTTTCAGCTGCCCTGGGCGTGCTTCACATGTAAACCACTGCCAAATGGATTCTTTCCACATTCCAGCCAATTAAAATACATTTAAAGTGCAGCTGGTGAAGAAACAAACCATGCGGTCGTGATCGTGCAGAGAACTTCGGGGCAGGGAGACAAAAAAACAAACTTTGTGGAACCCAGCTCTGGGCAGGGGACAAGGCGGCTGGAGAGGTCCTAGAAGGAGCCTATTTGAGCCCCTGTCAGAATCCGAGATGACACTCGGACCAGCACCTTAAAAGACACAAAAGAGGGAAGCTCGTTTATTATTGCCTCTGGAAACTCAGTGTTGGCCAGTTGCCCGGTGTGGTGCTGCATACAGATATCCACAGAACACAGCGGTGTTTGTTAAACCCAGGCTGGGAGGCCAGGGATGAAAACACTTGAAGGAAGATCCAAGAACCCCAGGAACTCTCCTGAATAGCCTTAGAACTTTGATCGAATGACACAGAAGGCAATCAGTGGGCTAAAGTGAGCCACGCAGCTATGCCTTTTCGGTAAGGACAGACTTTTCTTTTCTTTCTCTTCCCCATGAATGTGGATGCTAGAGGAGAGACGCGTGTTATCTCAGCGCTCTGGTCTGCCTAGGATTTTTTTTTCCCCCTGGAGGATGTGTAGAGATCACGCTCCCTGGGTAAATAGATACAAGGGATCAGCCACCCCAAGGAGGCTGGGAGCACATTGCCAGAATTGAGGATGGTGCCTATTTACATGTGGCCTCTGCTTATTTGTTCTATGCTTGTGGCTGGGTTTCCAGGCATGTGGAGGTTGACAGTGGATGGCTTCTGCCTTGGAACCAATAACTATGATCCATATAAGTCTGCTGGATGTTTTTTAATTCCCATTTTAAACGCCCTTGGGTTTGTTTCGTTACCAGCCTTGTGCCTATACACGTGGATAATGTTTGTTTGGCATTTTTCCCTCCTGGGCTAATATTCAATCAAACTTGAGCATGCTGGTTTCCTAGAGCCAGAATGTTTAGAAGTGTCTGGATATGTCCTGGTTTTTCTTGGAGATCTGCTCTCTGGGGATTCACCCTTTTCTGTACTTTAAATGAGCAGGTACAGTTGTGTTATAGTTGTGGTTCACTGGCTCAGGCTATCTGGAAGCATGGGGTGAGGTCCTGGTGCCTAACTTAAGTACTTGAGAAACTGAGTAGATGTGCAGTTGAGCAGGAGCATGGATTCCTACCTACCAGCTGCCCAATGAAAGATGCTCACAGTTCCCGATTGTTCTCTATCTCAGTTAGTCAAGGGCAGCTCTTCCTGGCTTTAATTTTGTTCATTGCAAACAAAGAATCTTGCACATTTCACGGTGAAGGATCACATTGCAACGTCCTGAGCTCAGCTAAATGCGCTTTATTAATCTTTAATGTGTCAGTAGCTCAGAGGCCATGCCAAGCTTAGACTTTCCAAAATTCTCCAAGCTACCTGCTGCCAAGATAAACCATGCTTGGCCCAGAAGGGATATTTTAAGGGAACCAGCAGCGGCAGGTTTACCCATGAAGTGTGTTGTGAGTCAATGAAAGGAATCTTAAATAAAGGATATTTCAGCAGGAATTGCCTCAGCTCACTACCTACTGTAGGAGAGACCTACTGGGGAGAATTCATCTGCACACACACACACACACACACACACACACACACTCACGCATACAGAGCACACTCCACTCTGGGAAGGGGAGAGAAGAGGCACTTCACTGTGTGCACATGGATGTGTTTATGAGATGGGTGTTATTTGAATGGAGCCACGTGTGAAAATAGAAGGGTTTTCCTGTCAGTGGCAGTATCTGAGTACTCTAGGACAAACCAAGGTGACCTATGCGTCCTGCTGTCTGTCCACCACAATAATTTCAGACATAATGAAATAGCCAGAGATGGGGAGATAGCCACAGAAATCCATTTGGAAAACAAAATAGCACTTTGTGTACAAGACGCACGGTATGGAATACTTCAGGCCTCTGGATGGAGAGTTCACTCACTGACCTGGTGAGCCAGGGTTTGGCTGGCTTGATCCTGAAGAACAAATGGCCTGGGTGGATGTTGAGCTACTCATCAGGTTCATGCACAGTGAATGGCCCCATGCTTGTTCCTTGAGGACACAAGCAGGACCCACATTCCTGGGTGATTGTCTTTGGACACAAGTCCTTCAAGTATGGACTTCTGCCAGTATGACTCTGAGGAAAATTTCACTAAGGAGTTGGGAGGAGCTCCGATCTCCTTTCTCATGAAGAGTCTACAATGCAAAGACTTTCCAGATAGGATCAGGCGATGATAAGGGAGATCAAGAGAGAAGGGGGGCCTCAATGAGGCAGGTGGTTTTGTTGTCTTTAAAGTCAAGTCCAATCTCCTTCCTGTGGCTGAGACCAGGGGTTGACAAATGACAGATCACAGGCCAGAACCTGCCCACCATGTGCTGGTGTAGATAAAGTTTTATTGGAAGACAGCCACACCTATTTGTTTACGTATAGTCTGTGGCTCCCTTTGAGCTACTACAGCAGGGTTGAGTTATGGCAGCCGAGACCCTAGGGCCCCACATTTTGAACATTTAGTATCTGCAGGAAGAGTCTGAGAGGCTCCATATAGAGATGAATGCTTTGCAAACTATCTGTAGCAAGGGACTGATTTTAGTTTTACTTTGCATTCTGTCATGGATGGATAATTTTATAAAATATGATAAAAGGAACCGGGAAAACCCAGGAAGCATATGAGAAGACTTGAGACCACCTGGGAGTTGGCACCCATAGACAAAGTAGGGCGTGACCACACACACCTGGTCCTGTGGAGGGTGGAGGCAGGAGAATAGCTGGTCTGACCAAAAATGATAACTTCAGAATCAATGGATGCCTCTGTCTAAGAACCAATGGAAACGTGCAGGAGTAAGGCACCTCATGTCCTCCCTCGACTTCCACATGGATGCGCACAGTCTGCATGCATCTACACACAAACGTGCATACACTATCCACGCACACACCACACCACACATTCTATATACGTATGCATATGCCAAAAACTCTGACCAAAATGATGCTGCAGAAATGTGGTGGTACTCCTAAGTACTTATTCCTTGTGAGCGTGTGTGCATATATCTGCATGTGTATGTGCATGTGTGTGTGTGTTTGTGTGTGTGGGCATGTGTGTGTGGGCATGTGTGTGACATGGTGTGCATGTGGAGGTCAGAGGACAGCCTCAGCAAGTCAATCCTTGCCTTCCACCTTGTTTAAGAAGGGTCTCTCGTGTTTGGCTATTGCCAATGCCAGACTAGCAGGCCCAGATCAGATTCCTCTGATCCTACCTTCCATGGCTGTAGGTGTGGTGGGATTACAGACACGTGTGTGCACGTGGGTTCTAGGAACTTGAACCCCAGTCATCAGGCTTGCACAGCGAGCGTTTAAATCCCAGTTGTGCCCACTTCTTATTCTATCCCCCAGGAGTTTAGGATGAGCCTAAGGTTATTCTAGGATTAAATACTGATCCATATCTATCCACCTGAGAGTTAACACTCCTAGAAAGAGCTGGGCATGACCACACACACCTAGTCCTGTGGAGGGTGGAGGCAGGAGAATACCTGGGGTTTGCTGGGGATGTTAGTTAAGACAGTAATTATGACTGTGCCTGGGTCTTGGGGGGGGAGGTGCAGTCTGAAACACATATAGCTGCATATAAGACATAGAGGGGAAAAGGAAGCCCACCAGAAGCAAGAAAGAGAAGAACTGCAAAGCCACTCTTCACAGCGGTAGGAGGGAGGACCCACCAGGCTGTAGATGAACTGCTTGATGGCTGTAATTATGACTTAGCTCGTCAGTTGTTGCTGGAAATCAATCGACTGGGCTTTTATTTCACTTTTTTTCAATTATTCAGGACTAGCTAGAAATTTTAGTTTTAGGTAAAATATCCACCTTGTATTTTATTTGTTTAATGTGTTTTTTTGTTTTGGTTTGGTTTTATGTGTTTATGGTGTGTATGTGTTTCTGTGTGCATGGGTGTACGTGTACATATGCAGGTGTGTGTGTGCACACATATATGCATGCCACATGGAAGCCAGGTGGTAGGTAACCTCAGGTATCTTCCTCAGGAATACTGTCCAATACTGTCCACCTTTTGATTATTATGAGAAGTCCCTCACTCACCTGAAGCTCACCAAGTCGGCTAGACTGGCTGGCCCGTGAGCCCTAGGGATCTCCTATCTCTACTTCCCAAGCTCTGGTATTACAGGTATGTGACCCCATGCTTGAATTGCTTCTTGCATGGGTTCAGCAGATGGAATACGGGTCTTCATACTTGTAAGACAAAGCACTTTATTGATAGTTATCTCCAAAGCCCTCAAATCTCCACATTTGAAATGTATTAATGAAAAAGGAAACATTTGGAGACAGAACAAAATATTTATAAATGCCCACCAAGCCCACAGTATTGCTTGTTTGTGCTTTTGGTGGCCTCATTGGTCTAAGGGCTTACTATGCTCTTAACAGAACAAGTTTAAATAGTTTCCTCCAGGTCCTGATCACATACATAGTAATGACCCTTGACATTTGTCCTTATGCATTAAGGAAACCATCTGCTTTCTCTTTTATCACACCCATGTAAACCTGCCAGCCCATCCCCCCACTCCCATTCTGATCCTTTCTCATTTTTGCTTTCAGAGACTGGGCCCAAGATGATATCCCCAAGTGTACCCTAAAACAGTCTCCATAAACATTGCTTGTAGTGAGCACGAGGAATGGCCTCCGGGGCTCAGGAAAGACATGTTTTAATTAAGTTAAATTTCTGACTTTAATTATTGTCTAGACTAGAATTTTTGCAAGCCTGTAAATGGATGGGCAGTGACTGGGTGATACAAATCACTCAGCTTTTCCTTGCCTCCGAGGAATCCAGCCAGAGGTGCCAAGGATCATTCAAAGACATCTGAACCGAGGTGCGAATCTTACTAAATCAGCAAACTGCATTCAACATTTGATTACAGCTTTGAACTGAAATTGACTAAGATGTGTCCCTTCTGATTTCACAGGATCCAACAAAGTGAGTAACATCCATACCCCACACATGTCACATACACACCACACACATCTCCCACATACCACACACAACACACATAAAGCACCCCACACATACATACTACTTAGTCCACTGGTTGTTCTAATGCATCTTTGGGGGACCCTGACTTTAGACCTAATTCTTTTGATAAGCTATATTTGTAAATGATTTATATCATGTAAGTATATTATATTTTCTATATTAAGTGTTTACAATAACGATATTCATAGAAAAATTAGAACATCCTACAAAGTATATGAAAAAGGAATTGAAAAAGCTACATAGAATCCTATCATGCAGAGATACTCAATGTTGTAATTGTATTTATTTATTTATTTATTTGAGAGAGAGAGAGGGAAAGAGAGAGAGGGGGGAATGGATGTGTCAGGGCCTCCTGCTGTTGCAAATGAACTCCAGACACATGCACCACTTTGTGAATCTGGGTTTATGTGGGTATTGGGGAAATCGAACCCAGGCCATCAAGCTTTGCAAGCAAGTGCCTTTAACCACTGAGCAATCTCCCCAGTCCCTCAATGTTATAATTATGACATACAGTCTTCTTGACATTTTGCTATGGAAAATTTGCTCCATTTGTTCATGGAATAGAGACAAATCATCAACAATAACAAAAATACATCAAGCAAACAACACATTTACATGAAGATTTCCAACATTACCAAATCAAATTTGTATAGTAAATACATTCTAGATAAAAATGCAATTACCAAAACATACAGAAAAGTAAGCCACACTCCAACTGGTAGCTATGTGGTATGGGGGGAATAATAAGGACACAGCCAACAATATTTGAACTCAGTTAAAATATTTTTATTTGAGAGAGAGAGAGAAAGAGATAGAGAGAGACAGAGAGACAGGCAGAAAGAGAGCAAGGATGAGTGTGCCAGGACTTCCTGCCACTGCAAATGAACCCCAGATGCACGAGCCACTTTGTGCTTCTGGCTTTCCATAGGTACTAGAGAACTGAACCCGGGCAGTCAGGCTTTTCCAGCAAGTGCCTTTAACTGCTGAGCCAGCTCTCCAGCCTTGAGCTCTTTTTTTTAAAAAATATTTTATTTATTCATTTTCAATCTGAGAGATATGAGAGAGAGAGAGAGAGAGAGAGAGAGAGAGCGCACCAGGGCCACCACCTTGTGGGTCTGGCTTATGTGGGACATGGGGAATTGAACCAGGGACCTTAGGCACTGGAAGCAAGTGCCTTAACTGCTGAGCCATCTCTCCAGCCCAAGCTCTTCTTTTTTTTTCTTTATTGTCCATAATGAGTTACATTGTTTAGTGGGCCAACAATGAGTTGTTATCCCCAATTCCCCATTGCCCCCTTTCCTCATCCCCTGAGCTCTTCTTGATTGAGAGTTAAGAACCAAGGAAGACAGAAGAACCTGGCCATTGGAATGCACTCATAACAGGGAAGTGTGTGCATGAGATTCCCGTGGACACAACTTGGAGTTGATGAATGAAACATTCCTACAAAAGAACTCCTCAGTTCCCTTTGGGAAGGGGGAATTTGGTATGAGCCAGCCCCAAAGCACTTCCTAGTTACCATTCTATCTCTAGTATTTCCTGCTTAAATCAATCATCAACAATGCAAGAGGTTTAAACTATTTTGGGCATTTACTATATGAGAAGCATAATATATTCATTTAACATACATTTTGTTGTGTGTGTGTTGGTAATGTGTGGGAGTCGGTGTGGATGCGTATGTATGGGTGTGAATACATCTGTGCACGGGTGTGTGGAGGTCAAAGGTTTCCCTGGGGTTCTCCGCAGATATGCTGCCCATTCCTTTGAGACAAGGTTTCTCATTGACCTAGAGTTATAGATTTGGCAGATTAGCTAGCCAGAACATTCCAGGGATAAACCTGTTTCCACCTCCCTAGGACTGTGATAACAGGTTTTACCACTACACTCAGCATTTATATGGGCACTGAGGATTGAACTCAGGTCCTCATGCATGTGAAGCAAGCACTTGACTGACCGACCTATCTCCTTAGCCCCTAATAGACATTTTAAACCACATATATGTGTATAAAATGCTTGGATACATATTTTATATATGATCACTATTACATATAAACATATGCTTTCTTTTTTTTTTTTTTTTTTGCTTTTTTGGAGGTAGGGTCTCACTCTAGCTCAGGCTATCCTGGTACTCACTCTGTAGTCCCAGACTGGCCTTGAACAAATAGTGATCCTCCTACATCTGCCTCCTCAGTGCTGGGATTAAAGGTATGTGCCAGCACCCCTAGGTCCTGCGTTCAGTTTTTAATAACCTTTTGAGATATCATTCACATACCATTGAATGCCTGTCAATTCAGTGGTTTTTATTAGATTCAGAGCTGTACAA